>WNWK01032993.1:0-21497 GCA_009830355.1 Cherax destructor
ATTGCATTTATGGATTTAGAAAAGGCATATGATAAGTGGATAGGGAACAATGTGGCAAATGTTGCAAGTGTATGGAATAGGTAGTAAGTTACTGAAGGCTGAAAAGAGTTTTTATGAGGATAGTGAGGCTCAGGTTAGGGTGTGTAGGAGGAGATTACTTCCGGTAAAAGTAGGTCTTAGACAGGGATGTGTAATGTCACCATGGTTGTTTAATATATTTATAGATGGGGTTGTAAAGAAGTAATTTATAGAGGGCAACAGATATATCAGATCATTATTTGGTTGTAGTTACAGTTAGAGTATAAGGTAGATGGGACAAAAGAGAATGGCAACAGCAAGTAAGAGAGGTAAAAGTGTATAAACTAAGAGAGGAGGAAGTTAGGGTGAGATATAAGCAACTATTGGCAGAAAGGTTGGCTAGTGCAAGTATGAGTAGTGGGGGTTAAAGAGAGTTGGGATAGTTTTAAAAATGCAGTATTAGAATGTGGGGCAGAAGTTTGTGGCTATAGGAGGGTGGGTGCAGGAGGAAGAGGAGTGAGTGGTGGAATGAAGAAGTAAAGGGTGTGATAAAAGAAAAAAGGTAGCTTATGAGAGGTTTTTACAAAACAGAAGTGTTAATAGAAGAGCAGAGTATATGGAGAGTAAAGAAAGGTGAAGAGAGTGGTGAGAGAGTGCAAAGAAGAGCGGATGAAAGAATGGGAGAGGCTCTGTCAAGAAATTTTGCTGAAAACAAGAAATTTTTTGGAGTGCGATAAACAAGGTAAGAAAGCCTAGGGAACGAATGGATTTGTCAGTTAAAAACAGAGTAGGGGAGTTAGTAGATGGGGAGCTGGAGGTATTGGGTAGATGGGGGAATATTTTGAGGAACTTTAAATGTCGATGAAAAAAGGAGGCGGTAATTTCATGTACTGGCCAGGAGGTACAACATCGTTTAGGAGTGAAGAAGAGCA
Source organism: Cherax destructor (assembly GCA_009830355.1). Classification (NCBI taxonomy): domain Eukaryota; kingdom Metazoa; phylum Arthropoda; class Malacostraca; order Decapoda; family Parastacidae; genus Cherax; species Cherax destructor. Next base: position 951 of record WNWK01032993.1, read on the forward strand.
GGATGTAAGTGTGGGGGAGGTGCGTGAGGCATTACATAGAATGAAAGGGGGTAAAGCAGCTGGAACTGACGGGATCATGATAGAAATGTTAAAAGCAGGGGGATATAGTGCGGGAGCGGTTGGTATTTTTGTTTAATAAATGTATGAAAGAGGGGAAGGTACCTAGGGATTGGCAGAGAGCATGTATAGTTCCTTTATATAAAGGGAAGGGGATAAAGAGAGTGTAAAAATTATAGGGAATAAGTTTACTGAGTATACCAGGTAAAGTGTATGGCAGGGTTATTATTGAAAGAATTAGAGGAAAGACAGAGAGTAGGATTGCAGATGAGCAAGGAGGCTTTAGAGTGGGTAGGGGCTGTGTAGATCAAGTGTTTACAGTGAAGCATATATGTGAACAGTATTTAGATAAAGGTAGAGAAGTTTTCATTGCATTTATGGATTTAGAAAAGGCATATGATAGAGTGGATAGGGGAACAATGTGGCAAATGTTGCAAGTGTATGGAATAGGTAGTAAGTTACTGAAGGCTGTAAAGAGTTTTTATGAGGATAGTGAGGCTCAGGTTAGGGTGTGTAGGAGAGAGGGAGATTACTTCCCGGTAAAAGTAGGTCTTAGACAGGGATGTGTAATGTCACCATGGTTGTTTAATATATTTATAGATGGGGTTGTAAAAGAAGTAATTTATAGAGGGGCAACAGATATATCAGATCATTATTTGGTTGTAGTTACAGTTAGAGTATAAGGTAGATGGGACAAAAAGAGAATGGCAACAGCAAGTAAGAGAGAGGTAAAAGTGTATAAACTAAGAGAGGAGGAAGTTAGGGTGAGATATAAGCAACTATTGGCAGAAAGGTTGGCTAGTGCAAGTATGAGTAGTGGGGGGGTTAAAGAGAGTTGGGATAGTTTTAAAAATGCAGGGAAGAGTGTTCCTAGCTGGCACCAGACTTTATCACTTGGTGTAACAGGGAACAGTGTTTCTAGTTGGCACCAGACTTTAACACTTGATGTACCAGGGAACAGTGTTTCTTGCTGATAATACTGTGCTTATGGGAGATTCTAAAGAAAAGTTGCAAAGGTTAGTGGACGAGTTTGGGAGAGTGTGTAAAGGTAGAAAGTTAAAGGTGAACATAGATAAGAGTAAGGTGATGAAGGTATCAAACGATTTAAATAAAGAAAAATTGGATATCACATTGGAGAGAGGGATTATGGAAGAAGTAAATGTTTTCAGAAATTTGGGAGTTGACGTGTCAGCGGATGGGTTTATGAAGGATGAGGTAAACCATAGAATTGATGAAGGAAAAAAGGTGTGGTGCATTGAGGTATCTGTGGAGACAAAAAACGTTATCCATGGAGGCAAAGAAGGGAATGTACGAAAGTATAGTGGTACCAACACTCTTATATGGGTGTGAAGCATGGGTTGCAAATGCTGCAGCGAGGAGGAGGCTGGAGGCAGTGGAGATGTCCTGTCTAAGGGCAATGTGTGGTGTAAATATTATGCAGAAAATTCGGAATGTAGAAATTAGGAGAAGGTGTGGAGTTACTAAAAGTATTTGTCAGAGGGCTGAAGAGGGGTTGTTGAGGTGGTTTGGTCATTTAGAGAGAATGGATCAAAGTAGAATGACTTGAGACGTATAAATCTGTAGGGAAGGAAGGCGGGTAGGGGTCGTCCTAGAAAAGGTTGGAGGAAGGGGTAAAGGAGGTTTTGTGGGCGAGGGGCTTGGACTTCCAGCAAGCATGTGGAGCGTGTTAGATAGGAGTGAATGGAGACGAATGGTTTTGGGACATGACGATCTGTTGGAGTGTGAGCAGGGTAACATTTTGTGAAGGGATTCAGGAAACCAGTTAATTGATTTAGTTGGACTTGAGTCCTGGAAATGGGAAGTACAATGCCTGCACTTTAAAGGAGGGGTCTGGGATAGTGACAGCTGGGAGGGACTATTCTCAGCTGTCGTATCTGAGCTCCTCTGCAAAGACAGTGATTATGTATGAGTGTGGTGAAAGTGTTGAATGATGATGAAAGTATTTTCTTTTTGGGGATTTTCTTTCTTTTTGGGTCACCCTGCCTCGGTGGGAGACGGCCGACTTGTTGAAAAAAAAAAAATCAAGATACAGAATATCTGTTCTAGTTAAAGAAAAAACTATCTGCATGTACAGTCATCCAATTTCTCATTAAATCTTATCTGTTAATGCTTCATGGGAGTAACTCTCTCCTGGTTTGATCTCACATCATCACTCTAAAATTAGAAAACGAAATATAAATGAACACACCCATAGAGGTTATAGAGTGTCTGAGGGGAAACGAGGGGCACTCAGGTTCGATCCACGGAAGGGAAACACAAGTCCAATTCTTTAGATCAAAATCCCCCTCCCTTTCACCGGGGAACCTCCCTCGAGGGAAAGTAGCCACATGAACAAGTTATTTTGAAAATATACTGTCAGACAATATACTATCAGACAATATACTATCAGACAATATACTATCAGACAATATACTATCAGACAATATACTATCAGACAATGCACTATCAGACAATGTACTATCAGACAATGTACTATCAGACAATGTACTATCAGACAATGTACTATCAGACAATGTACTATCAGACAATGTACTATCAGACAATGTACTATCAGACAATGTACTATCAGACAATGTACTATCAGACAATGTACTATCAGACAATGTACTATCAGACAGACTGAACTACTGAAACTCAGCTGTTGTGGTGATCAAAGGAAAGGAATTATTGCTGTAAGAAATGAGTAAAGAACTGTTCAAATTACTGAGGCACCAAAAACATATATGAATAGCGTGTAATAGACCAATATTAGTCAAATATTACTGTGAAGCAAAGGTGATGAACTGTGACATTAAGCCAGGCTATTTGCTTTACTGTGAAGCAAAGGTGATGAACTGTGACATTAAGCCAGGCTATTTGCTTTTATATTATTTACAATTCAAGGTCGGCATACGACGATCACTATAGTCAATAAATAAGCATCTTATATTTAAATATATGTTTGTTAATTTCATTAACATTTTAATTTATTTTCTCTGTTTATTTGAATCAAATGATGCTGTTAATAGCTACATTAACATTGAACTTTCTAGTTTTGATGTGCGGCTCCATTACAAATTATTATGTAGCTTCCTTGAACAAAAGGTATGCTGTCCCATGTAGCCTCAGTAATATTAAAACAAAATGTATTAATAAAGATGAAAATAACTTGCCATCCTCTGGTGTGATGAGTGAGTGAGAGTTAGAAGGCGTTCCCTCAATGCTGTGCCAGAAGGGGACAATAAAGAAGGTATAGGGAGTGTTGGGACTCAGGTGGTGCAAGAGGTGGGAGGAGGACGAGGTTCCCAGGACAGTGGCCACTTGCACAGTGTCCACTTTGGCAACTGAATATACCAACACTCCTTCCACAGACTCATCTGTGGAGACCAGAAAGTCCCAGGTGAGCAGTACACTGTCAGGGGCAGTGATGGCAGCGTCAGTGAGAGTGACAATGGGTCGAGAGAGGCGGCGGTGGGCGTGACGAGCCTGTTCCACAGTGAGGCTGGGGTCACGGGGAGGGCGGGTGGTTACTGGATCTGACCAGGGACTCGGAAATGAAGCTCCTCTGCTGGTGACAGCACGGACCAGGAAGGTGTAGGTGTGTCCAGGAGTAAGATGATTAACCACACATGACTCCTGCATCATGAGAGCATCAGCCACCCGCCATTCATCCCATCCCTGTTTCCAGTATTCAACTGTGTACCACTGACCTACCTCTACATTTACTTGTGAGTTGGGAAGCCAGCTCAACTGTACTGCCGTTTGGTTCATGTCCATAAGACGAGGCTTTGTAGGGGGTGCAGGCAACAATAATTTTTCGACAATATTGGCATCATGCTTAACTCTCAGCACTGCTGCTTGCTCCACGGTACCAGTGTTTGCTGTGACGTGACAGGTATAGATGCCTTGGTCATCTAGGCGCACATTCTTTAGGATGAGGGCTCCATTGTCTGGGAGAGAGATCCTGGGATCAGCAGAGTCTTGGAATAACTGACGGGGTGGAAGGTGGACGGCCTGACGATACCACCAGGAGATGGTGGCTTCAGCTGCCTCACTTACTACTTCACATGGGAAAGATACAGTACTCCCAGGTGCAACTGTCTTGTCTTCAGGGCCCACACCTACTATAGGTGGTGGATGAGATGGCACTACAATCAGTTCTGCCTGGCCACTTACACCGCCACCACTGCTCACACCCCAGCAGTGGTAAGGGCCACTGTCTTCAGTGGTAGCATGTTCTATCATTAGAGTATAACCATCATTAGAAACAGAAGCATGACCCCATCTCAGTCCTGGACTTAGAAGAGCTGTTCTGTCTAACATTGGAAGGCGCCAGAGCACAAGTGGCTGAGGCTCACCTTCAATGCGACATGAGACCTGTGCACTTTCACCATTTAAAACCTGAAGATCTTGTGGCCTCTGAGTAAGTTCAGGAGCATTGACAACAGTGAGTGTGGCTTGGGCCGAAGCAACTCCAGCTTCGTTCTCAACCTCACATGCATAAACACCTGAGTCTATAGCCTCCACCTGCTCCAATATAAGTCGTTTGTCGTCTACTTTGGCACGTCCTAGCGGCATCTTGCCATCTAGTCGGCGCCAGGTGACTGTGGGAGTGGGAGATGCTTGTGCCCGACATGTCAACTCTACTACCACTCCTGATGGAGTAGTAACGTTTGTTGGCCGCTCCTCAAACCATGGTGGTACTGAAAATATATGTAACTTTACAAACACAAGTTCATATTACCTCCATAATGGCCAAAACAAAATACTTGATATTTTTTATATTAGCTTCACTTTAGCAATACCCTGACAAAAGAGCAGTTATACTAAATAGACTTACAAAAGTAGAGATAATGTAAAAGTTAGAAATAAATAATTATAAACATTTTATTTTACAGTAATAGTGAAGAAAAATCTGAAAGACAACACAGATCACTTACTCATGATAATGAGTTGGGTGGGTGGTGATTCTCGGGTGCCAGCGGCATTTCGTGCTCGACACACATAGGTTGCAGAATCTTCCTGAATGGTGTGGCTGATGACCAGGTCTCCTGCCTGAGTGACACTCACATGGCTGGAGTTGGCTACCTGGCGGCCATCCTTCAGCCATGTCAACTCTGGTGGAGGACTTCCCTTGGGTGGCCGGCAAGGCAAGGAAACAAACTCCCCAATACGGGACTTCACTGTAGGATCCGCTTGTTTCTGGAAGTTGTAAGCTAGGGTCGCTACAGTCAGTGTGGCATTTTTGGAGCGTGTAGTACCATAGCTGTTGGAAGCCACACACCAGTACTTGCCAGTGTCACTATCCTTCTTGGTGTCAGTGACACGAAGGAAGAAAAGTGAACCAGTGGGTAGGAGAATACGGTGGGAATGAGGGTCCTGCGTAGACGTGATCACTTCTTCTTCCTCACGGAACCACCTGATGCGAGTGGCCTCCGAGGAGACACAGTTGAGGGTGACGGGGTCATTGCGGCGCACTACCACACTGCTGGGGTGCTCCTTGATCACAGGCGGCCCTTCTGAAACATCAACACCATATATCAAAGATGACTAGTTTGTGAGAAAAAGTTTCATGAACACACACGACATGACCCAGTTGACAAATTTTTGGAGAATTGGGTGGTTTGCAAGAGGAAAAAACCGGCCAGTCAAAGTGATTTTCAAGGCAGAATCAGCTCGAAACAGGATCCTGCAGGAGAAGCATGACTAAGGGACAAACTGGAGTACCATAGAGTGTACCTCGATCGAGACAGAACACAAGAAGAAAGGATGATACTGAAAGAGAGGGTGCAAAGACGAAAGGAGGAACGAGAGGCAATGACTAAGATGAGCAGGAGAACCAAAACCCAGGTGGAAGAGCAATCACACCCTCTTCTAGAAACACCCACAGAGGGAATCCAACAATGACAACCCCAATGCAACTGAACAATCTAAACCAAAACCCACACACTGTTCCCTCTGTCCCCCATCACAAACCCCACCCCTACAGCAACCCGCCATAGGCACTCAGCCCCAACCCCCTCATCACAAACCCCACCCCCACTGCAACTCCCCACAGGCCCCCACCAGGGCTCCCGCTCCTCCAACCCCACCATTCACGCCGGACCACAGTTTTAGAATAGAAGTTGAAGGTTTGGTATACAAACACAGATGGAATAACAAATAAATGGGAGGAGTGGCATGAAATAATCAATGAGACGTTCCCCAGACATAGCAGTCACAGAAATGAAACTCACTGAGACAATAACATACGCAATCTTACCACTGGGATACCAGATCCTGAGAAAAGATAGGAGCAGAGGGGGAGGAGGTTTTGCACTGCTCATTAAAATCCAATGGGGATTTGAGGAAATGGAAGGAATGGACAAGATTGGAGAAAGGGATTGCATAGTAGGTACAATTCAGTCTCGGGAATATAAGGTAGTCATTGCAGTGATGTGTAACCCACCACAGAACTGCAGGAGGCAATAGAGCAATGGTGGACACACTGGTTGAGGTGGCCAGAAGAGCTCACTCGAGCAGAGCAAAGTTACTGGTTATGGGTGATTTCAACCACAGGGAGATTGATTAGGAAAACCTGGAGCCATATGGGGGTCCCGAAACATGGAGAGCAAAGATGATGGACGTGGTACTGGAAAACCTCATGCATCAACATGTTAGGGACACTACCAGAGAGAGAGAGGGGAGGATGAACCAGCAAGACTGGGCCTCGTGTTCACCCTGAGCAGCTCGGACATTGAGGACATCACATATGAGAGGCCCCTTGGAGCTAGTGATCATGTGGTTCTGAACTTTGAATACATAGTAGAGTTACAAGTGGAGAGGGTGACAGGAGTTGAATGGGAAAAGCCAAACTAAAAAAGGGGGTCTACACAGGTATGAGAATCTTCCTGCAGGAGGTTCAGTGGGACAGAGAATTGGTAGGAAAGTCAGTAAACGAAATGATGGACTACGTAACGACAAAATGCAAGGAGGCAGAGGAAAGGTTTGTTCCCAAGGGCAACATAAATACATAATGGGAAGACCAGAACGAGTCCTTGGTTTACCCGAAGGTGTAGGGAGGCAAAAACTAAGTGCACAAGAGAATGGAAAAAGTAGACAAGGAAAAGGACCCAGAAAATAAAAAAATTAGTCGAAAAGCCAGAAACGAGTATACACAGATAAGGAGGGAGGCTCAGCGACAGTACAAAAACAACATAGCATCGAAAGCAAAGTCTGAACCGAAACTGCTGTATATCTACATTAGAAGGAAGACAACAGTCAAAGACCAGGTAATCAGGCTGAGGGAAGAAGGTGGAGAGCTCACAAGAAACAATCAAGAGGTATGTGAGGAGCTCAACACAAGATTTAAGGAAGTATTTACAGTGGAGACAGGAAGGACTCAGGGAAGACAGAACAGAGGGGGACACCAACAAGGGATATACCAACAAGTGTTGGATGAAATACATCTGAGGAGGAGGTGAAGAAGCTGCTAAGTGACCTTGATACCTCAAAAGCGGTGGTACCGGACAACATCTCTCCGTGGGTCCTTAGAGAGGGAGCAGAGATGCTGGGTGTGCCACTAACAAAAATTTTCAACACATTCCTTGAAACTGGGCAACTACCCGAGGTATGGAAGACGGCAAATGTAGTCCCCATTTTTAAGAAAGGAGACAGAAACGAGGCACAAAATTATAGACAAGTGTCACTGACGTGTATAGTATGCAAAGTCATGGAGAAGATTATCAGGAGAGTGGTGTAGCACCTAGAACGAAGCACGATTATAAACGACAACCAGCACGGATTCATGGAAGGCAAATTCTGTGTCACAAACCTTTTGGAGTTTTATGACAAAGTAACAGAAGTAAGACACGAGAGAGAGGATCAGGAAGAGCACTGAAATGGATAAGAAAATAGCTGACAGGGAGGCAACAACGAGTCTTGGTACGTGATGAGGTATCACAGTGGGCGCCTGTGACAAACGGGGTCCCACAGGGGTCAGTCCTAGGACCAGTGCTATTTTTGGTATATGTGAATTACATGATGGAAGGGATTGACTCAGAAGTGTCCCTGTTCGCAGATGATGTGAAGTTAATGAGGAGAATTAAATCAGTCGAGGATCAGGCAGGACTACAAAGAGACCTGGACAGGCTGGACGCGTGGTCCAGCAACTGGCTCCTCGAATTTAACCCCGCTAAATGCAAAGTCATGAAGATCCGGGAAGGGCAAAGAAGACCGAAGACAGAGTATAGGTGGCCAAAGACTGCAAACCTCGCTCAAGGAGAAAGATCTTGGGGTGAGTATAATACCGAGCACTTCTTCAGAAGCACACATCAACCAGATAACTGCTGCAGCATATGGGAGCCTGGCAAACCTGAGAATAGAGTTCCGATATCTCAGTAAAGAATTGTTCAAGTCAATGTACACCATGTACGTCAGGGCCATACTGGAGTAAGCAGCACCAGTTTGGAACCCACCTGGTCAAGCATGTCAAGAAATTAGAGAAAATGTAAAGGTTTGCAACAAGGCTAGTTCTAGAGCTAAGGGGAATGTCCTACGAAGAAAGGTTTAGGGTAATCGGCCTGACGACAATGGAGGACAGGAGGGTTAGGGGAGACACGATAACGACATACAAAATACTGCGAGGAATAGATAAGGTGGACAGAGACAGGATGTTCCAGAGATGGGACACAGAAACAAGGGGTCACAATTGGAAGTTGAAGACTCAGATGAGTCAAAGGGATGTTAGGAAGTATTTCTTCAGTCATAGAGTTGTCAGGAAGTGGAATAGTCTAGCAAGTGATGTAGTGGAGGCAGGAACCATACATAGCTTTAAGACGAGATATGATAAAGCTCATGGAGCAGGGAGAGAGAGGACCTAGTAGCGATCAGTGAAGATGCGGGGGCCAGGAGCTGAGTCTCGACCCCTGCAACCACAAATAGGTGAGTACACACACACACAAAGGAAAACTAGAGATGATATGAGAAGGATGTACCTAATAATGAAAGGAATGTACAAGTTGAACAGAGACACAGTGTTTCTGAGATGGGAGATATAAACAAGTGTACACAAATGTAAGTTGAAAACTCAGAAGAGTCATAGGAATGTTAGGAAGTATTTCTTCAACAGTAGAGTTGTCAGGATATGGAACGATACATACACAGCTTTAAGAAGAGGTACGACAAGGCTCTTGTAGCAGGGAGAGAGTGGACCTAGTAGAGACTAAGGAAGAGGTAGGGTCAGGAGCCATGCAACTACATATAGGCAAGTACACGCGCAAACACCTCACTGAAGGACCTGTGGGTGGATATACCATCCAGCACATCGCCAAAATTACACGTAAACCTTATAATGGCAGCAGCAGATGCAAGATTAGCCACGAGAACAGACACTCAGGAACCTGAATAATGAATCTTTCAGAACATTACACACGACATGGAGTCCAAACCTGGTAAAACATATGAAGAAACATGAAAATTTTCAAAGCCTTGCAACCAGTCTAGAAGAAGAACAAACATGACTGCACTGTGAGGGAAGGTTGAAGACAAAGATGACTGCACTGTGAGGGAAGGTTGAAGGAATTCAACTTGATGACCTTAGAGAAGAAAAGAGCAAAGAGGGATTATGATTACTACATACAAAGTTTTAAGATAAATTGATTGTGCAGGTTAGGACAGATTGAATTAATAGGAATAAGATTAAGGGGACACGTGTGGAAGGTGAAACATGCGGTGTTGCAGTGAGATGTAAAGAAGTATTGATTTAGTTTCAATCTTGTTGATAAGTGGAATGACCTGGTTTAGTTAGTGATAAACGCATACTCAATACATAGCTTCAAGAACAGACATGATAATCCTGAAGATGCCAATAGACAATGATGCCGAGCAAAGTGGTCCACTAGGCGAGACATACACACACACACACACACACACACACACACACACACACAGGGGAAGCAGAGGGAAAGAGGAGTTGCACTGCTCATTAAACACCAAATGAGTTTTGAGAAGACTGGAGGACTAGAAGTAGTGGATGACTATATAGTAGAAACACTTCAAACAGGAATACAATGAGAACAAGAGAGTGATGGTGGACACACTAGCCTAGGTTGCCAGAAGGGCCCACATGAGCACTGCAAAGCTACTCATCATGGGGATTTCAACCATAAGGAGATTCACTGGATAAATCTGGAGCCACATGGGGGACCAGAGACGTGGAGAGCTAGGACCATTCATCTACAGAGCTAGGATGCTGGAAAACTTCATGTACCAACTTGTTAGGGGCACAACCAGAGAGAGAGAGAAGATGATGAACCAGCAAGGCTGGACCTCATATTCACCTTGAGCAGTTCAGACATAGGGGATATCACACACGAAAGACCTCTAGGCACTAGTGATCACGTGGTCTTGAGTTTCAAATTGATAGTGGAGTTAACAGTGGAGAGTGAAGCAACTCGGGAAGGACGGGAGAAACAAAACTTCCAAAAATAGGACTAAACGAGAATGAAGCAATTTCTACATGAGGTGCAGAGGGTAAGTGAGCTAGAGGGAAACAGTAAATGGAATGGTGGAGCAAGTGACCATAAAGTGCAGGGAGGCAGTGGAGTTCGTAGCAAAGGACAACAGAAACAACGGGAAGACCAGTGAGAGCCCATGGTTTACCAGGTGTGGAGAGGTCAACGCCAAGTGTGCTAGAGTATGGGAAATGTAGAGAAGGCAAAGGACCCACGAAATTAATATGCATGATAAGGAAAGAAGCACAGCGTCAGTTCGAGAATGTCATAGCATCAAAAGTCAAATCTTACCCAAAATTGTTATACAGTCACATCAGGAGGAAAACAACAGTCGAAGACCAGGTAATCAGGCTGAGGAAGGAAGGAGGGGAGCTCACATGGAGCGACCAGGATGTATACGAAGAGCTCAGAGACAGAGAGGCTTCCAGCAAACCGAGGTGGTAGGGTGCACCAGCAAGTGCTGGACACATGCATATAACTGAGGAGCAGTCGAATAAATTGCTATGGGAATTAAATACCTCGAAGGTGGTAGGCCCAAATAATATCTCTCCTTGGGTCCTGAGAGATCGAGCAAATGCACTGTGTGTGTCACTAACAACAATCTTCAATAAATCTACTGAAACAGGGCAACTGCCTGAGGTGTGGAAGGCAGCAAATGTAGACCCAATTTTTAAGAAAGGAGACAGACAGGCTGCACTAAATTACAGACCAGTGTCGCTGACATGTTTTGTATGAATGTATGTAAAGGTATGGTGAAGATCATAAGGAAAAGAGTGGTGGAGCACCTAGAAGGGAATGGTCTCATACATGACAACCAGCATGGCTTCAGGGAACGGAAATCCTGCATCACAAACTTATTGGAGCTCTATGACAAAGTAACAGGAGAAAGAGAGTGGGATGGGTAGACTGCATCTTCTTGGAGTGTAAAAAGGCTTTCGACACAGTACCACACAAGAGACTGGTTGAAAAGCTAGAGGAGGAGGCAGGAATTGAAAGGAAAGTGCTGCAATGAATCAGGGAATACCTGACAGGAAGTAAACAACGTGTGTCGGTATGAGATGAGGTGTCAGAGAGGATGCATGTGTTGAGGGGGGTTCCACAAGGGGCAGTCCTAGGGCCGTTGCTCTTTCTTGTATATATGTGAATGATCTGGCGGAAATGATAGAGTCAAAGGTGTCCCTGTTTGCAGACTTTGTGAAACTAATGAGGAGAATACAAGCGGACGAAGATCAGGTAAACCTACAAGGAAATCTGGACAGGCTGCAAGTCTGGTCCAACAAATGGCTCCAGCAAGTGCAAAGTTATGTAGATCGGGGAAGGACAAAGAAGACCGCAGACAGAGTACAGCCTATGAGGTCAAAGGTTGCAAAATTCACTGAAGGAAAAGGATCTTGGCGTGAGCATTATACCAAACACATCTCCTGAGGTGCACATCAACCAAATAACTGCTGCAGCATATAGGCGCCTGACAAACCTGTCATTCACGACACTGTACACAGTGTACGTCAGGTCCATATTGGGGTATGCAGCACCAGTATGGAGCCCACACCTGGTCAAACATATCAAGAGATTAGAGAATGTGCAGAGAGTTGCAACAAGACTAATCCCGGAGCTAAGGGGTTTGTCCTACGAGGAGAGGTTAAGGGAACTCAACCTGACGACACTGGAGGACAGGAAGGATAGGGATGACATGATAACAACATATAAAATACTGAGAGGAATTGACAAAGTGGATAAGGACAGAATGTTTCAAAGATGAAGATGGGACACAGCAACAAGGGGTCACACCTGGAAGTTGAAAATTCAAATGAGTCACACGGATGTTAGGAAGTACTTCTTCAGTCATAGAGTTGTCAGGAAGTGGAAAAGTCTAGAGAGTGATGTAGTAGAGGCAGGATCTATACATAGCTTTAAGAAGAGGTATGATGAAGCTCATGGAGCAGGGTGAAAGTGGACCTAGTAGCGACCAGTGAAAAGGTATGGCCAAGAGCTATGAATCGACCCCTGCAACCACAATTAGGTGAGTACAATTAGATGAGTACACATACACACACATACATACAAGCATTTAAAATATGCAGGGATAAATAAAGTTAAAATATTATAGTAATATACAAGCGAGTTCCTACAAGAGAGAATTCTGGCAGAGTAAAGAATAAGGGATGAGAGTCGAGCTGAGTCAAAGTAAAGAGAGAGACTCAGCAAAGTTCAGTAATAAGGCGAATAGTTCTCGTAATAAATGTCAACGACGTCTCTATTTTCTGTTGATGTAAAAACTTATGAGACGAATAAGGACAAGAGAGAGCTGAGATAGAACTTATGAGACGAATAAGGACAAGAGAGAGCTGAGACAGATTTTTTACAAAAAACTTTACAACCGGTTGCAAATGTATAGTCCAACATGTGGCCCATGAAATTCAAACAAATACTATGTCATGAGACAGGAAAAAATGATGAAAAGAACAGGTGTTGGAAGGAAAGAGGAGGCAAATATCAGTGAAGAAAAAGGAGCTGGAAGAAAATAAAACGCCAACCACATTACTGGAATTACATGTATAACGTTATCAGCAAATGTAAGATTAGCCAACTTTAGAACAGATTTCAGGAAATGAAGAAAGAATGTGTCAAATTAAGCAAGGCCTGCCTAGCATAGGCCAGTAGGCCTGCTACACTGCTCAATCCTTATGTTCTTACTCTCACTCGTGGGCCCCACCTCCTGTGGCTTCATCTCCAATTTTCACATTTCATGTCTCGTTCCAGTACAAAGGCTTCATTCTAGTGCCTAAGTTTCACACTAATTGAGGCTACGAAGCTGAACACTTTTCCTGCCGAGGGACTGACCACCTCAAAATTATTTCTTCATAAAGGCTAAGGGACTGACCACCTCATATTACCTCTCCACTGCTTCTGCTGTATCCACTATTTAAGTCACCTCTGTATTCGTCAGAAGAAGCCGACTAAATAAGCAAAATATTTTGACAATAAGGATATTCAATAGTTGAACATAGGAATATAACCCATGGATACCATCACCCACCTTGCCAACTCATGGATACCATCACCCAACTTGCCAACCCATGGATACCATCACACACCTTGCCAACCCATGGATACCATCACCCAACTTGCCAACCCATGGATACCATCACCCACCTTGCCAACCCATGGATACCATCACCCACCTTGCCAACCCATGGATACCATCACCCACCTTGCCAACCCATGGATACCATCACACACCTTGCCAACCCATGGATACCATCACCCACCTTGCCAATCCATGGATACCATCACACACCTTGCCAACCCATGGATACCATCACCCACCTTGCCAACCCATGGATACCATCACCCACCTTGCCAACCCATGGATACCATCACCCACCTTGCCAACCCATGGATACCATCACCCACCTTGCAACCCATGGATACCATCACAGACCTTGCCAACCCATGGATACCATCACCCACCTTGCCAACCCATGGATACCATCACACACCTTGCCAACCCATGGATACCATCACCCAACTTGCCAACCCATGGATACCATCACACACCTTGCCAACCCATGGATACCATCACCCAACTTGCCAACCCATGGATACCATCACCCACCTTGCCAACCCATGGATACCATCACCCACCTTGCCAACCCATGGATACCATCACCCACCTTGCCAACCCATGGATACCATCACACACCTTGCCAACCCATGGATACCATCACCCACCTTGCCAACCCATGGATACCATCACACACCTTGCCAACCCATGGATACCATCACCCACCTTGCCAACCCATGGATACCATCACCCACCTTGCCAACCCATGGATACCATCACCCACCTTGCCAACCCATGGATACCATCACCCACCTTGCAACCCATGGATACCATCACAGACCTTGCCAACCCATGGATACCATCACCCACCTTGCCAACCCATGGATACCATCACACACCTTGCCAACCCATGGATACCATCACCCACCTTGCCAACACATGGATACCATCACCCACCTTTCCAACCCATGGATACCATCACCCACCTTGCCAACCCATGGATATTCATCACACACCTTTCCAACCCATGGATACCATCACCCACCTTGCCAACCCATGGATACCAGGACCCACCTTGCCAACCCATTGATACCATCCATCACCCACCTTGGCAACCCATGGATACCATCACCTACCTTGCCAACCCATGGATACCATCACCCACCTTGCCAACCCATGGATACCATCACCCACCTTGCCAACCCATGGATACTATCACACACCTTGCCAACCCATGGATACCATCACCCACCTTGCCAACCCATTGATACCATCACACACCTTGCCAACCCATGGATACCATCACACACCTTTCCAACCCATGGATACCATTCTAACCATCACACAAAATGCCAACACATGGACACCATTCTAACCACACACGTTGCCATCCCATGGACACCATTCTAACCACACACCTTGCCATCCCATGGATACAATTCTAACCATCACACACCTTGCCAACCCATTGATTCCATTCTAACCACCCACCTTGCCAACCCATGCACACTACGCTATCCCACACACCCACTCTAACCCACACATGTCAGTCCTAACCCCAGACACCACTCAACCCACTCACATATACCACTAACAAACGTCTTTTATCTACATTACATCTACAAAGATTCACTACTGAGTTAACTACAACATTAACAGGAACAAAAGTAACAGATGAAATATAAACAGAAGAGGGAGTTAGGGCGAACGTAGAGGAAACATTGATGCAAAATCGAAAACTGGAAAAAAAGAGAAAAATGAAAAAGAGATTTTTTTACCCACATCAATTTTAAAGGGCTAAGAGTTGCTATTATTCCTCAGCTCTGTCTAAGAAAGTGTACTACCAACTCCCAGGATGCGACCCACAACAGTCGACTAAAACCAGGTTCACTTTTACTGCTAGGTGAACAGGGGCGTTCCCATCCATACCCAGGATCGAACCACGGACATTCACTGTGTAAGCTTGTGGAAGAGGCTGGCAGGAAAGTGAGGGAGGAATAGAGAGAGAGAGACATGGATAACCACAGGGAACATGTAGGGTTAGTGACATGAATTGGGAAAGAAGTGTTTTTGAAGGGGAAAAATGACTTTAATTAAGACCAGGAGAAAAAGATGACTGAGGAAGAGACAGAGAAAAGAGAAAAAATAATAGTGGAATAAATTAAAGCAAATAGGGAAGACGAAAGGAAGAGAGAGAACAATAGTTAATGAAATTAAGGTGCTAAGCAGATAGAAGCAAAGCTAAGAAATGAATCAAAAGAGAGATCAGGGACATGGAAAGACATGAATCAAGAGAGAGATCAGGGACATGGAAAGACATGAATCAAGAAAGTCCCGTAGCTTGATTGGTCACGAGTGGTCGCAGTCCCTGAGCTGCTTTGGGAATTAGTGTGAAGGGTTAAATCATGGCTAGCTGCTGCAGTGTTTTAAAACGTGAGGTTGGAGTGTTGAAGAAGGAGGTCCTGCTTCTCCAGGAGGAAATTAGGAGGATGAAGGTTCACCTCAATGGGTTTGAGAGTGAGGTGACTGGAGTGGTGGAGGGGAATAGAGATACCAGTAGTGAGGTGCAGTCTGCCACTCCCTGCGAGGAGGGTGAAGGGGGGGAGGAAGAAAGGGCTACTAGGAGTGAGGTGCAGTCCAGCACCTGCTACAAGTGGTAAGTGGTTCCCAGTAATGGCAGGAACATCAAAATAAGGAAAGTTAAGAGAGAAGATTTGAAGGTAGGAAATCGCTTCTCTGTTCTTCAGGATGAGTGTACTCCAGTGGCCAGTGAAGGTAAAGATACTACTTCCCCTGCAAATAGAGGTAAGCGAATTCTTGTGGTAGGTGACTCACAGGTAAGATATATGGACCGTGCTTTCTGTAATAGGAATAAGAGGGCGAGAGAGAGGGTGTGCTTCCCTGGAGCTGGTGTTGGTGACATAGTCAACAGGTTGGATAATATCATGTCAGGTAATGGGAACAAGCCCATTATCTGTCTCAGTGCTGGTGGAAATGATATTGGGAAGGGTAGGAGAGAAGAGCTGCTAGATAAGTACAGGTCAGCTATAGAGCTAATTAAGTCCAAGGGAGGGGTCCCAATCATATGTAGCATCTTGCCTAGAAGGGGAGTGGGAAATGAATGGTTGTCTAGGGCAATTGGTTCAAATTGCTGGCTAGACAGATACTGCAAGGAACTTGCAATCCCATTCATTGACAACTGGGACAACTTTTATGGCAAACATGATATGTATGCAAGGGATGGGGTACATCTCTCTGGGACAGGGGTGGAAGCACTTGCCAACTCGATCGAGAGGGTCATTGCTGACATGCCTAGGATTTTAAACTGATAGAAGATAGAGGTATGGGTGTGTGTGGGAAACAGTCAGTTTGCAACACTAGGGCTGAAAACAGTAAGTGTATAAAAGGAATTCATCATAAAGTTACAAATAAAGACAATGGATCAGGTCAGCAAACAAAGGGAGACAGCAGAGGGAAACAAGAGACTAGCTCCCTTAAGGTTTACTATAATAATAGCAGGAGTGTAAGAAATAAGATAGATGAGCTAAGATTAATTGCAAGTGCAGGAAACATAGATATTATTGCTATAACAGAGACCTGGCTCAATCTGAAAGATAGAGAGTTGCCTTCTGAATGTCACATACAAGGCTATAAATTATTCCACACTGATAGGGTCAACAGGAAGGTTGGTGGAGTAGCGATGTATGCCAGAGACAATTTAAATTGTTGTGTTAGACAAGATATAAAATTAGAAGCGTCAGCCACTGAATCTGTTTGGTTACAGCTTCTTGAGGGCCGTGTAAAACTTATCTTGGGTGTGATTTACAAGGCCCCCAAATCTTGATAGGGAGTGCAGTAAACTTCTATGGGATGAAATTCGTAAGGCATCTACATATGAAAATGTTGTGCTAATGGGAGATTTCAACTTTAGACAAATTGACTGGAGCAATTTGACAGGAAATTTAGAGTAAAGTGACGTTCTTGATACGATTCAGGATTGTTTTTTGAAACAGTTGGTGATAGAACCGACTAGAGGAAATAACCTGCTAGACTTGGTTCTTGCCAGCAGGGAATCGCTAATTAATAATCTTGAGGTTAATGATGAGCTGGGGGAAAGTGATCACAAATCACTCAGTTTTAATATATCATGGAATTACCCTAATAATGGCAATCAAGTCTCTGTCCCTGACTTCCGCCTGGCTGATTTCACAGGACTGAAAAATTACCTGTGTAGGCTGAATTGGAATGACCTGACAGTGGGTCAGGTAGGTGGTGATTGCCAATATGACGTTTTCCAGAGAATAGTTCTAGCTGCTCAGACAACTTATGTTCCTAATAGAGAAATCAGATCAAACAAAAATGATCCTAAATGGATAAACAATAGATTAAAACATCTCATTGGTCAAAAGAGAGGCATATATAGGAAAATCAAAAGAGGAGAGGGGCAATTAAGTAATCAATATATTCAGTTAAAGAGAGAAATAAAAAAGGGAATAAGAAAAGCAAAAAGAGACTATGAGGTTAAAGTTGCAAGAGAATCGAAAACTAACCCAAAAGGATTTTTTCAGGTATACAGAAGTAAGATTAGGGACAAGATAGGCCCACTCAAAAATTACTCAGGTCAGCTCACCGTCAGTGATAAGGAAATGTGTAGAATGTTTAACACTTACTTCCTCTCAGTTTTTACACAGGAAGATACTAGCGATATTCCTGAAATAATAAATTATGTAGAACAGGACGATAGTAAACTATGCACCATTAGGGTCACAAGTGACATGGTCCTTAGACAAATAGATAAATTAAAACCTAACAAATCCCCAGGCCCTGATGAACTGTATGCAAGGGTTCTAAAGGAATGTAAAGAGGAGCTTAGCAAACCTATGGCTAATCTTTTCATCATATCACTGCAAACTGGCATGGTGCCAGATAAGTGGAAAATGGCAAATGTAATACCTATTTTCAAAGCAGGTGACAGGTCCTTAGCTTCGAACTATAGACCAATAAGCCTAACCTCCATAGTGGGAAAATTTATGGAAACAATAATTGCTGAGGCAATTCGCTGCCATCTTGAAAAGCATAAATTAATCAACGAATCTCAGCACGGTTTTACAAAAGGGCGTTCCTGCCTTACAAATTTAATAACTTTTTTCACTAAGGTATTTGAGGAGGTAGATCATGGTAATGAATATGATATTGTGTATATGGACTTCAGTAAGGCTTTTGATAGAGTCCCACATCAGAGACTATTGAGGAAAATTAAGGCACACGGAATACGAGGAGAACTTTTTTCCTGGATAGAGGCAAGGTTGACAAATAGGCAGCAGAGAGTTTGCATAAATGGGGAGAAATCGGAGTGGGGAAGCGTCACAAGCGGTGTTCCACAGGGGTGAGTATTGGGCCCCTTGTTGTTCACAATCTACATAAACGACATAGATGAGGGAATAAATAGCGATATAAGCAAGTTTGCCGATGACACCAAAATAGGCCGTCCAATTCATTCAAATGAGGACATTAGAGCACTCCAGGAAGATTTGAATAGACTGATGCAATGGTCGGAGAAGTGGCAGATGCAGTTTAATATAGATAAATGCAAAGTTCTAAATATTGGACAGGACAATAACCATGCCACATATAAACTAAATAATGTAGATCTTAATACTACTGATTGCGAAAAGGATTTAGGAGTTCTGGTTAGCAGTAATCTATAACCAAGACAGCAGTGCATAAATGTTCGCAATAAAGCGAACAGAATCCTTGGCTTCATATCAAGAAGCATAAATAATAGGAGTCCTCAGGTTGTTCTTCAACTCTATATATCCTTGGTTAGGCCTCATCTAGATTATGCTGCACAGTTTTGGTCACCGTATTACAGAATGGATATAAATGCTCTGGAAAACGTACAAAGGAGGATGACTAAGTTGATCCCATGTATCAGAAATCTTCCCTATGAAGATAGACTGAGGGCCCTGAATCTGCACTCTCTAGAAAGGCGTAGAATTAGGGGGGATATGATTGAGGTGTATAAATGGAAAACAGGAATAAATAAAGGGGATGTAAATAGCGTGCTAAAAATATCTAGTATTGACAGGACTCGCAGCAATGGCTTTAAGTTGGATAAATTCAGATTCAGGAAGGATATAGGAAAGCATTGGTTTGGTAATAGAGTTGTGGATGAGTGGAACAAACTCCCGAGTACAGTTATAGAGGCTAAAACGTTGTGTATGAGTGGGTGCGGGTGGGTTTGAGTTAGTTCTGACTAGCTTGTGCTACTAGGTCAGATGCAGTGCTCCTTCCTTAAGTGAATGTAACCTGATCTGGCTGGGTCGGGGCATTGGCTTGAGCCGGTGGGAGAATTGGACCTGCCTCGCATGGGCCAGAAGGCCTGCTGCAGTGTTCCTTCTTTCTTATGTTCTTGATTGCTAGCGCTCTCAGCTTACACACTGAAGACCGGGGATTGATCCCTGGTACGAGTGGAAACATTAGGACGTTTTTCCTTAAGGCATCTGCTGTCCATGTTCACCCATCAGTAAAATAGGTACCTGGGTGTTAGTCGACTGGTGTGGGTCGCATCCTGGAGACAAAATTGACCTAATTTGCCCTAAATG
Organism: Cherax destructor; assembly: GCA_009830355.1. Lineage (NCBI taxonomy): Eukaryota > Metazoa > Arthropoda > Malacostraca > Decapoda > Parastacidae > Cherax > Cherax destructor. The sequence goes on from WNWK01032993.1 coordinate 21,170, forward strand.
CTCTACATAACAAGCGGCTTTCTATATAGCAGTATGTCATTGACGTCAGCTACGACTGTATACCTTGTACATGTACTTGTAGAAATAAAGATTATTATTATTATTAAAATGAGGAATGTGGATAATCAACATAGGCTGAGCAACTGACGAGGGAAAATAAATAACAAGGGCGAATGACCCTGAAGAAATGAAGGAAGAGAGAGCAGCATTGATGATAAAAGAAGACAACATAAAGCACAGAGCTTCCATGATGTTTGTGTGAAGGCAGAAAGTCACCCCAAGAGAAAAGTACAAAGAGAGAAGATGGGAAAAAATAATTATATTGAAA
>WNWK01032994.1:0-13613 GCA_009830355.1 Cherax destructor
TTAAAGTGCAGGCATTGTACTTCCCATTTCCAGGACTCAAGTCCAACTAAATTAATTACAGTCAACCCCCGGTGCTCGATGGCGTTGGAGGTTGTCCAAATCGGTGTTCAACGTTTTTTTTTACAAGAATTTTGGCTCGGTATTAGGCGATCTGCTCGGAGTTGGAAGAGTAGGCTATTCGTCCCAGACGCATACGCGTGGCTCAGCTGGGCCCGGGCGCTCCACGGAGCGTCAGTGCTATTGTTTACAAGTGAGAGCGACTACCACCCACGCATTCATACCAGTATATTGTCATTATTCCGCTGTTTTTAGTGCTTGCAACTGCTAAATAAGCCACCATGGGCCCCAAGAAAGCTCCTAGTGCCAAACCTGTGGTAAAGAATGTTGCAGGGAGTGAAGCATTCATGCAGGGAGTGTAGCATTTATGCAGGGAGTGAAGCAGGGATGCAGGGAGTGTAGCATTCATGCAGGGAGGGAAGTATTCATGCAGGGAGTGTAGCAAGGATGCAGGGAGTGTAGCAAGGATGCAGGGAGTGTAGCAAGGATGCAGGGAGTGTAGCAGGCATGCAGGGAGTGTAGCAAGGATGCAGGGAGTGTGCAGGGATGCAGGGAGTGTAGCTAGGATGCAGGGAGTGTAGCAAGGATGCAGGGAGTGTAGCAAGGATGCAGGGAGTGTAGCAGGGATGCAGGGAGTGTAGCAAGGATGCAGGGAGTGTAGCAGGGATGCAGGGAGTGTAGCAAGGATGCAGGGAGTGTAGCAAGGATGCAGGGAGTGTAGCAAGGGTGCAGGGAGTGTAGCAAGGATGCAGGGAGTGTAGCAAGGATGCAGGGAGTGTAGCAAGGATGCAGAGAGTGTAGCAAGGATGCAGAGAGTGTAGCAGGCATGCAGGGAGTGTAGCAAGGATGCAGGGAGTGTAGCAGGCATGCAGGGAGTGTAGCAAGGATGCAGGGAGTGTAGTAGGCATGCAGAGAGTGTAGCATTCATGCAGGGAGTGAAGCAGGGATGCAGGGAGTGTAGCATTCATGCAGGGAGTGAAGCAGGGATGCAGGTAGTGTAGCATTCATGCAGGGAGTGAAGCAGGGATGCAGGGAGTGTAGCATTCATGCAGGGAGTGAAGCAGGGATGCAGGGAGTGTAGCATTCATGCAGGGAGGGAAGAAGGGATGCAGGAAGTGTAGCATTCATGCAGGGAGTGTAGCATTCAAAGAAAAAGGCCAGTAACCCCAGAAAAGAACTTGCCACCTGCAGTGTTAATGGAAGGGGATTCCTCTTCCAAACACTAGCATACTACGCCATCTTCTCCCCTCCTGTGTTGCACACATCAACAACTCTTCAATAAATGTAAGTGACATGTTATTGTACTATTATTTCTTAATTTTTCATAAAAATGTGTATAATTTAAGGTCAAAAAGTTCTAAAAAGTATTTTATTTTAATACTTTTGGATGTCTGGAACGGATTAATTTTATTTCCATTATTTCTTATGGGGAAAATAGAATTGGAGTTCGACCAAACCAGTGGTCGACGGGCCCTCTGGGACGGATTACCGACGAGAACCGGGGGTTGACTGTAACTGGTTTCCCTGAATTCCTTCACAAAATATTACCCTGCTCACTCCAACAGCTTGTCAGGTCCCAAAAACCATTCGTCTCCATTTGTTTGTACTGTCATTATATGTCTATTAGCATGTTAATCATCGACTCCAAAGGTTCAACATTGTTCAACTTATCATTGGTGTCACGGAGGGACTTTTTATCCAAGGAATTAAGCCTTTCCTACCCATACCTGGATTGAACCTGATTGCCTCCCATTTCCCCAGGTTCTGTATGACCCCTGATGGTCTAGCACTTCCTGAAAATAATTTGCTTGATTTGTTCCTCTACCTTACCTGGAGTATACCTGGAGAGAATTCCAGGGGTCAATGCCCCTGCGGCCTGGTCTGTGATCAGGCCTCATGTTGGATCAGAGCCTGATCAACCAGGCTGTTACTGCTGGCCGCACGCAGTCCAACGTACGAACCACAGCCTGGCTGGTCAGGTACCGAATTTAGGTGCCTGCCCAGTGCCTGCTTGAAGACAGCCAGGGGTTTGTTGGTAATCCCCCTGATGTATGCTGGGAGGCAGTTGAACAGTTTTGGGCCCCTGACACTTATTGTGTTGTCTCTCAATGTGCTAGTGGCACCCCTGCTTTTTACAAGACGTATATTTCCTCTTGAACATCTCGCATATTTAATTCAGTTTTTTATTGTGTGACTGAAGCATTCTGCTTTATTTCAATGGACCAGGATTAAGAAGAATATATATTAACTAATTCAGAAATTTAGTATTTGCTGGTTCCCCAAATTTGGAATTTGTTTTATATATTATTGTTGAAAAATTGAAATTACTGTAGATTGAGAATATTAGTGCCCCTTAATATATCTTGGATTATATTATGGGTTTCTGTGGGAAAATTGGTTCAGGGTTCTGACCACTAGTTATGAAAGATTTTCAGGAGATATCTCATTTATTAGTTGGGAACAACTGTGCTTACCTTATACTCTTTTACATTGTTTGTTGTAACACCCATTGGTAACTATTTAATTTTAACTTGCTCGTATTTTAGGCAGAAAGGGTAGGCGGCAGATTTTTCTTTAGAGCTGGGGAAAATTAACCCCTTGGGGGTCCAAGGGGTCTCTCTGAAACTCGTTCTCAGGGTCCACGAATTTAAAAAAAAAAAAAAAATTATGAAATGATAAGTTTTTTTTTTCTAAATCTAATAGGCTAAAAAATACATTTTTGCAATCAATACTCACCGAGATATAGAGTATTGAAGTTGATGAAAAATGAACTGCTGCCGGCAACATCGGTGACTGCCGGTTGGCCGGTAATTTTCTATTTTCTTTCTTGAAGTTGTTTTCTTATCGATTTTAATTTTTTTGTTTCCAAATAACTTTTATGGCCTGTGAGACCAATATAAGTGCTGTTTTTCAAATATTCACTCGCTAAGTATTACACAATAATTACATAAAGTTTGTTATCACTATTTTGTTTACACAACTTATTTACAGTTATTCACAATAACAAATATTGTTTATTTTCATTGTTCAATCATGTATATACATATATATAGTCACTGGACATGTTTCTAGAAGTTCTGCAGCCTGTGGAAGTCTCTGAAACATGGTTCCATGCACAGTGGTGTTTTACATTCCACACACATAAAACAAGTGTCTTTGCGTTGTTGTGGGCGTTTTTTGTATGTGCACAGACAAAACACCTCCTCTGAGCCTTTTTCTTGCAAGCATTAGCAGGCAGTTTTGTTAGGAAGTGATCACCATGCCTCAGACGAGAGGGTAGGTGTTGATAACCTCGTGTTGGGCGGGTTTCTATTGCAGGTGTTGCTCCTTGGTACTTGAATATTATTTGTCTGATGACAGACAAACAAAATTTGCCATATGGTGGTTTGTTTGTGGTCTTCAACTTATGAATATTATAAGCATTGAGCATGGTAATGTCCAGAATATGAAAAAAGAGTTTTATGTACCACTTGTAACTCTTGCGAACACAATCAGCAAACCCAATTTGCATGTCGCATTTGTCCACTAAGCGCATATTGAGTGTGTAGTCCATCACAGCTGCAGGTTTTAGAATGGATTCATTGGTCTCTCTACTCACCCTGCCAGTGTCTGTCATTTCGTTAGGGTGAATTGATGACAACAGTGTGACATCTTGTTTGTCATGCCACCGAAATGCCATGTTGTCATTGGCAGCAAACGCCTGCACCTCACCTCTACGAGTGCCTGCATTGAACCTAGGCATATGCTTACGATTTGCACGCACTGTACCGCACACATCTGTCAAGTTCACTCGCAAAAAATCACTGAGGGAGGGGCTTGTGTACCAGTTATCAGTATATAATATATGGCCCTTACCAAGATATGGTTCCATCATTGTTCTAACCACATCACCAGAGATACCCAGTAACTTCCTGGTATCTTTCAATGTATTACTTCCAGTGTACACAATAATATCCAGTACAATACCACTGTAGCAATCACAAAGCACAAACAACTTTATACCAAAGCGTTTCCTCTTGCTTGGTATATACTGCTTGAACGACAGTCTACCTTTGAACAGAATCAGTGACTCGTCAATAACAAGCTTCCTGAAGGGATAAAAATGCATATTGAATTTCTCTTTCAGATACAGAAACACATTCCTAATCTTATATAACCTGTCGTTTCTGTCTGGCCTGGTTTTGTCTGAAAAGTGGAGCATACGTAACAGTAGCACAAATCGATTCACTGATATATCACTGAAACCTGGTGTTGCAATCAGGCGGTCTGTCGACCAGTATGATTTGACACGGTGCTTATACACATGTGGCATAAGCATTATTGTGGCAAAGAACAAGTACATCTCAGCCACAGTTGCCTCTTTCCACCTGTTGAGGCGTGATGTTGGTGAAAGTATTGTGTTTGCCATGGTGTACTCGTAGTATCTGTTGCTTTCCCTGACAATAATTTCCATCAGGGGATCGTCAAAAAATAACTCAAAACATTCCAGTTCACTGGCATTGTTCTTAAGTGGACAAGATGGGCGTATTCCACTAGTCTTTCATCAAGCTGATGGGGATTGGGAATAAAATTGTCAGCGTCCTGCCAATCCCAGGTGCGGTCTGCTGGTGGGTACTGGATATTTACAGGTGGTTTGGGGTTGGTGGGTGGGTGCGGATGTCCTTTGTTGTAACTGAGCTGACTCGGCAGCGTCGGTGCCAGCATGGTCCACTGCTGGTGCCTCGCACCTGGCACCACCACCACCACCAGATGCATGCACATTTCTCATCCCAATTGCAACACTATTGTCTTCATTTTCACTATCACTTCCTGTTGTATGTCCACGGGATGTACTCCGAGATGTACTCCTTCCCCTTGGAACAGCATATGGCACGCTACCAGAGCGCATATACCGTCGTATATATTCACTGGAGAATATTCTGCTCCACTCTCGCTACTGGAACTGTTTTGAAGAGCTTGGAGTTCATATTCACTATCACTATCATCACCATTGCTCACATCAGAGTCTGGGATATGAGTAAATAACAGTTTCCTCTTTCGTCCTGGAACAATTGAGCGTGAACAAGATGCCACAACACCGGAGGTGGACGGCTGAGGGTCGTCTGGGTTTTCCTTAATATTACCGGTATTATGGTCATTAGTTTTGGTCACAACCGCCTCAAAACCTTGAAACTCATCATCACTGACACTCCCATTGGTGTTAGAACTGTCACTGGGGAACAAAAGTGTTCCAATTCGCCGAGGAGTGAGGAGTTTCTTACCGCCAGGCATGGTGATCAGGGTGTACTAACATGGCATTCCCACAATGCACCACTGGGTCCCCGATTTTTTTCCTCCTGCGCACACTGACCACGCAGACCCATTCTCTCACCACTAGGCCTACCAGCCATTTCACGCTTAATTTGAAGGCGCTAGAATTTATGCGTACTAGTACGTCAATAACCACAGCGCGTAAGACGTACTTGTACGACCAAAACCCCAAAAGGGTTAATATTACATGTATCTACTTGGTAACTGTTCACTGGCACTTCTGTTCAAAAAGTTATCAGTTTTATCTATCTTCCTGTCTCTTTTTATTTTAATTTTTATAAGGCACCAAACATTTTAACGAGCACCTGCTATGTTGCATTGCAAAATAAAATGCTTTAGCAGTCTTTGAATTTGAGACAAATTATTATGAAAATATTTGTCCTAACTTTTAAAAATGCAAGTTTTTGGAGATTTTTGTTCATATTTGTATAGATTTCTTTGAAATTGCTACTGCACAACCAGAGTTGATAGGTAGAAACTTGCCAAGATTTTTCAGACAATGCCAGATGAGCCAAGCTGTGTAAGGGTCTTGCAAGATGCAGCATCCCGATTGAGTAGGCATTCATAAGAAAAGTCTAGGTTAGGTCAGGTTGTTAGAGGAAGCCTTTCAATTGTAATATGCACTGCAGATAAATTGCTACATTACTTCATATCTTTTAACCCTTTGACTGTCACAACCCCAAATCCTGAAGTGTCTCCTGGTGTCGCAAAATATTCGAAAAATAAAAAAATTATTTTTTCATATGAAATGATAGAGAATCTTTTCCCGATGGTAATGGCACCAAAAGATTGAAATTTGATGGAAAACTTACAGAATTACGCTCTTGCAAAGTTAGTGATCTCGGCGTTATATACGCATCAGTGATTTCACCAACTTTGAGCCCTATTTTCGGCCAATTCCATTGTTCCAGTCGAACAAACTCATAGCTATTTCTTTAGAACTCCATTTGTTCTATCAATTGAGTACAATAAACTGCCAATTTACTGATTTCAACTACCCAATAAAGTGGTCAGAAATTAGCAATTTGGCCAATTTCATGAAAAATAAAAAAGATGTCAATTTCAAAATAGGGTCCAGAATAAACAATTCAGACATTCATGGCACTAAAATAAGATTTTCTCTGTTCATTAGTCACGTCTTTAGGCCCCTCTTATATTACTCTTGCTTTCTATTTTGATTTTTTATTCACACAAAAAATAGAAGATTTACTGTTATGTAGACTACTGCATTATTGCAGAAATGGTATAAATAATATCAGTGCACTTGTGAAAGAATATTAGACTCCCCAGTTGATGTGTATTGGACGCGTGGCGTGATTTGTTTACTCTTAAACATTGGCAAAAATTGAACATTTCCGCTACTTTGAGCTCAATTATAAGGTCGTCGTCTTCATGAAACTAATCAAAATCATCTCTATTTCTGTACTATGTTTTCCATTCTATCAAATGAGACCATGAAAAAGAGAATATGTACACCCATAAATACTATACGAAAATACATCTCAAAGTCGGCGTTTTAATCCAAAAACACGGTCGGAGTTTTTTTTCTCATTATGCACTGCGTGCTGCAGGATTTTTTTTATACAGCGCACACTGACCACACAGACCCATTCTCTCATATGTGGGCCTACCAGCTTTCTCCCGCTTGATTTGAAGCCACTAGAATTTTTTAGTATAAATGTGTAAATTCAAGGATTATGTGGATTAAAATAAGGGTCGGATGCGAGAAGTGGGTCATAATAAGCGTGTATGCACCTGGAGAAGAGAGGAGTGTAGAGGAGAGAGAGAGATTTTGGGGAGATGTTAAGCAAATGTATAGGAACTTTTGAACCAAGTGAGAGAGTAATTGTAGTAGGGGACCTAAATGCTAAAGTAGGAGAAACATGTAGAGAGGGTGTGGTAGGTAAGTTTGGGGTGCCAGGTGTAAATGATAATGGGAGCCCTTTGATTGAACTTTGTATAGAAAGGGGTTTAGTTATAGGTAATACATATTTTAAGAAAAAGAAGATAAATAAGTATACAAGATATGATGTAGGGCGTAATGACAGAAGTTTGTTGGATTATGTATTGGTAGATAAAAGACTGTTGAGTAGACTTCAGGATGTACATGTTTATAGAGGGCCACAGATATATCAGATCACTTTTTAGTTGTAGCTAAAGTGGGAGTAAAAGGTAGATGGGATACAAGGAAAATAGAAGCAGTAAGTAAGAGAAAGGGGAAGGTTTATAAACTAAAGAGGAGGCAGTTAGGGTAAAATATAAACAACTATTGGAGGATAGATGGGCTAGTGAGAGTGTAGGCAATGGTGTCGAAGATGTATGGGGTAGGTTAAAGAATGTAGTGTTAGAGTGTTCAGCAGAAGTTTGTGGTTACAGAAAAGTGGGTGGGAAGAAGAGCGATTGGTGGAATGATGATGTAAAGAGAGTAGTAAAGGGAGAAAAAATTAGCATATAAGAGGTTTTTACAAAGTAGAAGTGATGCAAGGAGGGAAGAGTATGTGGAGAGAAAAAGATAGGTTAAGAGAGTGGTGAAGCAATGTAAAAAGAGAGCAAATGAGAGAGTGGGTGAGATGTTATCAACAAATTTTGTTGAAAATAAGAAAAAGTTTTGGAGTGAGATTAATAAGTTGAGGAAGCCTAGGGAACAAATGGATTTGACAGTTAAAAATAGGAGAGGGGAGTTATTAAATGGAGAGTTAGAGGTATCGGGAAGATGGAGGGAATATTTTGAGGAGTTGTTAAATGTTGATGAAGACAGGGAAGCTGTGATTTCGTGTATAGGACAAGGAGGAATAACATCTTGTAGGAGTGTGGAAGAGCCAGTTGTGAGTGTGGGAGAAGTTCGTGAGGCAGTGGGTAGAATGAAAGGGGGTAAGGCAGCTGGGATTGATGGGATAAAGATAGAAATGTTAAAAGCAGGTAGAGATATAGTTTTGGAGTGGTTGGTGCTATTATTTAATAAATGTATGGAAGAGGATAAGGTACCTAGGGACTGGCAGAGAGCATGTATTGTTCCTTTGTATAAAGGCAAAGGGGACAAAAGAGAGTGCAAAAATTATAGGGGAATAAGTCTGTTGAGTATACCAGGTAAAGTGTATGGTAGAGTTATACATAATTGAAAAAATTAAGAGTAAGACGGAGAGCAGGATAGCAGATGAACAAGGGGTTTTAGGAACTGTAGGGGGTGTGTAGACCAAGTGTTTACAGTGAAACATATAGGTGAACAGTATTTAGATAAGGGTAAAGAGGTTTTCGTGGCATTTATGGATTTGGAAAAGGCGTATGATAGGGTGGATAGGGGGGCAATGTGGCAGATGTTGCAGGGTATGGAATAGGAGGTAGGTTACTGAAAACAGTAAAGAGCTTTTATGAGGATAGTGAGGCTCAGGTTAGAGTGTGTAGGAGAGAGGTAGATTATTTCCCAGTAAAAGTAGGCCTTAGACAAGGATGTGTGATATCACAGTGGTTGTTCAATATATTTATAGATGGGGTTGTAAGAGAAGTGAATGCGAGGGTCTTGGCAAGAGGTGTGGGGTTAAAAGTCAAAGAATCAAATACAAAGTGGGAGTTGTCAAAGTTGCTTTTTGCTGATGACACTGTGCTTTTGGGAGATTCTGAAGAGAAGTTGCAGAGGTTGGTGGATGAATTTGGTAGGGTATGTAAAAGAAGAAAATTGAAAGTGAATATAGGAAAGAGTAAGGTGATGAGGATAACAAAAAGATTAGGTGACGAAAGATTGGATATCAGTTTGGGAGAGGAGAGAGTATGGAGGAGGTGAATGTATTCAGATATTTGGGAGTGGACATGTCAGCAGATGGGTCTATGAAGGATGAGGTGAATCATAGAATTGATGAGGGAAAAGGGTGAGTGGTGCACTTCGAGTCTGTGGAGACAAAGATCTTTGTCCATGGAAGTAAAGAGGAAATGTATGAGATATAGTTATACCAACACTCTTATATGGGTGTGAAGCATGGGTGATGAATGTTGCAACGAGGACAAGGCTGGAGGCAGTGGAGATGTCATGTCTGAGGTCTGTGTGGTGTGAATATAATGCAGAGAATTCGGAGTTTGGAAATTAGGAGGAGGTGCGGGATTACCAAAACTATTATCCAGAGGGCTGAGGAGGGGTTGTTGAGTGGTTCGGACATGAAAAGAGAATGGAACGAAACAGAATGACTTCGAGTGTATAAATCTGTAGTGGAGGGAAGGCAGGGTAGGGGTCGACCTAGGAAAGGTTGGAGGGAGGGGGTAAAAGAGGTTTTGTGTGTGAGGGGCTTGGATTTTCAGCAGGCATGCGTGAGCGTATTTGATAGGAGTGAATGGAGACAAATGGTTTTTAATACTTGACGTGCTGTTGGAGTGTGAGCAAAGTAATATTTATGAAGGGATTCAGGGAAACCGGCAGGCGGACTTGAGTCCTGGAGATGGGAAGTACAGTGTCTGCACTCTGAAGGAGTGGTGTTAATGTTGCAGTTTTATAAATGTAGTGTAAAGCACCCCTCTGGCAAGACAGTGATGGAGTGAATGATGATGAAAGTTTTTCTTTTTCGGGCCACCCTGCCTTGGTGGGAATCGGCTGATGTGTTAATAAAAAATACAGTATATATATACGTCCGAAACACTGGCTCGTAAGACGTATATATATGACTGAAACAGTCAAATGGTTAAAGAACAAAAAGGCACAGTACCATGACGGGAACAAAACACAAATAATAGTGTGACTTTGTAAATAGTCCAAGTCGAACCGAAACATCATCATAAGATCCTCTCTCCTATGTGTGGGTTATTTGTGTACATATCTTCTTTTTTCTTTGAAATTTACATATTTTTTAATTAAATTTCTTTCCAGAATGAGGGTGTGTTTGTTCCCAAGCTGCATCTCTCGCCACGTGTTGAGCTCCTTATAGGAGGTGCTAACACACTAGCACTTCCAGCAGTACCTCCAGGTACCTGTCTCATGGATTACGTCGAGAGAGTGCTGGAATTACTTGAGGAGAAAGTGAGGAAATCGGTGCTGTGTTTTGAAACTAGAAAGCAATTCGTTGCTCAGGTGAGTTTTGCAGTCTGAGTTTAATTTAATTCAATGTGTGATTAATATTTGGCAAGGTTTAAATTTGCTAGATTTTTTTTATGGGTGGTTATTAGTTCTGATCTTGCCTATTTTATTGAGTTGGCCTACTTACATTTTGATTGGCATTGTAGTTTTGCAGTTTTAATATTTTTTTTTTTTTTTCATTTTTGGCATTTTTTATCATTTTAGATCTTGACCTATAATTAGTTAGAGAGAGAGAGAAAGAAAAAGCCTAATTATGGGTTAAAACAAATTTTAATTAAATCTGAAATATTGCTTAACATAATTTTCTTTTTATTCTATAGATAGATGTTCTACCATAGTTATGTAATATTGTCATGTGGGTTGTAACATGACAATACCTTATATAATATTGTCATGTGGGATGTGATGCATATATAAATGTCTAGATTTAATCTAACCTCTTAGTGTCACTTTTCTCGGCTTTTCATGCAACAGGATTAGGCTATACCTGATCTGAAATTTATACATTTTCCTGCCTAAGGAGGAGTGTTATGCATTGATGCTTCCTCTCTCTTCTCAAACTTTCCTGTAGCCTGTGGTGTGATAAAGAGTCAACCTTTATTGCTAAACCATAACTGTATTGGGTTTAGAACTGACCTGAATTGCTTATGAGTTTTGAGTATATCACATTTATAGATATCAGTTAATCAGATGTCCTACTTCAGATTTATTTTACAGATTTTATCAGAAACTTCTTTTGTTTTTAGCATTTTATATTTGTAGAAAAATATTTTACGTATTGCAAGGAATGGTGCAATTATTACTGCATCTGAATACACTAGACCGTCATTTAACACGATAATTACGTTCCTGAAAATGCCATGTTAGGTAAAATCGTGTTAGATGAACTGAAGAACTTATGGGAAAAATAGGGTTACATTCCTGGGAGCCCCCAAAAAAGCCAAACATCTTTTTTTTTAGACCAACAGATCTTACAAAAATAAAAGTGAATATGTAATTGTAGTTGATTATCGTGATGTATTATGTTGTTTTTACTGCTTAAGACTACAAATGTTACAGAAATAATAGTATTTCTTACCTTAAATTATGGGTGCTGGTGTTTGTGGATGATTGTGAAGAGAGTGGAGAGTTATGCTGTGGCCCTACTGGGCTGAGGTGGATGGTAGAGGTTCTGGTACTGAAGTCGATGGTTGTACTGAGTGTCTAACTTTAAGTCATTCAGTAAGTCAGTCAAGTCATTCAGTAAGTCAGTCAAGTCATTCAGTAAGTCAGTCAAGCCATTCAGTAAGTCAGTCAAGTCATTCAGTAAGTCAGTCAAGTCATTCAGTAAGTCAGTCAAGCCATTCAGTAAGTCAGTCAAGCCATTCAGTAAGTCAGTCAAGCCATTCAGTAAGTCAGTCAAGCCATTCAGTAAGTCAGTCATGTCAGTAGTGTATGTCTTCTTTCTTTCAACAAATCGGCCGCTTCCCACCAAGGCGGGGTGGCCCAAAGAGAAAAACAAAAGTTTCTCTTTTTAACTTTAGTAATGTATACAGGAGAAGGGGTTACTAGCCCCTTGCTCCCGGCATTTTAGTCGACTCTTACGACACGCATGGCTTACGGAGGAAGAATTCTGTTCCACTTCCCCATGGAGATAAGAGGAAATAAGAACAAGAACTAGTAAAAAATTGGAAGAAAACCCAGAGGGGTGTGTATATATATGCTTGTACATGAATGTGTAATGTGACCTAAGTGTAAGTAGAAGTAACAAGACATGCCTGAAATCTTGCATGTTTATGAGACAGAAAAAAGACACCAGCAATCCTACCATCATGTAAAACAATTACAGGCTTTCGTTTGACACTCACTTGGCAGGGCAGTAGTACCTCCCTGGGCGGTTGCTGTTTACCAACCTACTACCTAAGAGTAGTGTATGTACTGAACCATATATAATATACTTGTGTAGTATAACATAGTACCAGCCTTATTAGAGTTCTACTGTACATTAATTCTTAAAACAATGATTTTATAAGTGGTAAGATTGTTTTTAAACAAATGAGAGAGTAATTGTGGTAGGGGACCTGAATGCTAAAGTGGGAGAAACATGCAGAGAGGGTGTGGTAGGTAAGTTTGGGGTGCCAGGTGTAAATGATAATGGGAGCCCTTTGATTGAACTTTGTATAGAAAGGGGTTTAGTTATAGGTAATACATATTTTAAGAAAAAGAGGATAAATAAGTATACAAGATATGATGTAGGGCGTAATGACAGTAGTTTGTTGGACTATGTATTGGTAGATAAAAGACTGTTGAGTAGACTTCAGGATGTACATGTTTATAGAGGGCTACAGATATATCAGATCACTTTTAGTTATAGCTACAGTGGGAGTAAAAGGTAGATGGGATACAAGGAAAATAGAATCAGTAAGTAAAAGAGAGGTGAAGGTTTATAAACTAAAAGAGGAGGCAGTTAGGGTAAGATATAAACAACTATTGGAGGATAGATGGGCTAGTGAGTGTAGGCAATGGGGTCGAAAATGTATGGGGTAGATTTAAAAATGTAGTGTTAGAGTGTTCAGCAGAAGTTTGTGGTTACAGGCGAGTGGGTGCAGGAGGGAAGAGGAGCGATTGGTGGAATGATGATGTAAAGAAGTAGTAAGGGAGAAAAGTTAGCATATGAGAGGTTTTACAAAGTAGAAGTGATGCAAGGAGGGAAGAGTATATGGAGAGAAAAGAGAGGTTAAAGAGTGGTGAAGCAATGTAAAAAGAGCAGATGAGAGAGTGGGTGAGATGTTATCAGCAAATTTTGTTGAAAATAAGAAAAGTTTTGGAATGAGATTAATAAGTTGAGAAGCCTAGAGAACAAATGGATTTGACAGTTAAAAATAGGAGAGAGAGTTATTAAATGGAGAGTTAAGTATCGGGAAGATGGAGAGAATATTTTGAGGATTTGTTAAATGTTGATGAAGACAGGAAGCTGTGATTTCGTGTGTAGGGCAAGGAGGAATAACATCTTGTAGGAGTGTGGAAGAGCCAGTTGTGAGTGTAGGGAAAGTTCGTGAGGCAGTGGGTAGAATGAAAGGGGTAAGGCAGCTGGGATTGATGGGATGAAGATAGAAATGTTAAAAGCAGGTGGGGATATAATTTTGGAGTGGTTGTTGCTATTATTTAATAAATGTATGGAAGAGGGTAAGGTACCTAGGGATTGGCAGAG
>WNWK01032995.1:0-21496 GCA_009830355.1 Cherax destructor
TGCAACAAACCCCCAAAGTTCTGTCCCGGAGGCTGCAACAAGAGCCCAATAATTTCGTCAGGGGGGTGCAACAAAGGGTGGGTATTCTCGTCCCGGAGGTGAACAAGAGCTCGCCTAATTCTCGTCGGGGGGGCTGCAACAAAGCCGCAGCTTTTTTCTCCGGAGGTGAAAAGAGCCCAGCATTTCCTCCGGGGCTGCAACAAAAGCTGTCAGCATTTTCTCAGGAGGCTGCAACAAGAGCCCCTTTCCGTCCGGGGCTGCAACAAGAGCCTGCAGCGTTTTTGTCCCGGAGGTGCAAAAAAAAGCCTCCATAGTTTCTCCCGGGGGGCAAAAAGAGCCTGCAGCATTTCCTCCGGGGGCTGCAAAAGGTCGCATGTTCTCGTCCAGGGGGGTGAACAAAAGCTCCGGCATATTTCGTCCGGGGTGCAACAAGAGCTGCCGGGGTATTCCTTTTTGGGGGGGTGCAAAAAGAGCTCTCAGCATAGTTCTCTCAGGGGGCTGCAACAAAGCTGTACAATTCCGTCAGAGGTGCAAAAGAGCCTGGCATGTTCTCGTCCCGGGGGGGTGCAACAAGAGCCTGCCTATTTTTGCCAAAACAAAAAAAAGCTGCTGCAGATGTTTTCCCCGGGGGCAACAAGACCTGCAGCATATTTTCCGGGGGCGAACAAGAGCTCTGCATAGTTCTCGTCCAGGGAGGCTGCAACAAGAGCTCCTGCAGCATAGTTCTCGTCCAGGAGGCTGCAACAAGAGCCTGCAGCATATTCTGTCCAGGAGGCTGCAACAAGAGCTGCTGCAGCATAGTTCTCGTCCAGGAGGCTGCAACAAGAGCTGCTGCAGCATAGTTCTCGTCCAGGAGGCTGCAACAAGAGCTCCTGCAGCATAGTTCTCGTCCAGGAGGCTGCAACAAGAGCTGCTGCAGCATAGTTCTCGTCCAGGAGGCTGCAACAAGAGCTCTGCAGTATAGTTCTCGTCCAGGGAGGCTGCAACAAGAGCTGCTAAGCATAGTTCTCGTCCAGGAGGCTGCAACAAGAGCTCCTGCAGCATAGTTCTCGTCCAGGAGGCTGCAACAAGAGCTGCTGCAGCATAGTTCTCGTCCAGGGAAGCTGAACAAGAGCTGCTGCAGCATAGTTCCTGTCCAGGGAGGCTGCAACAAGAGCTGCTGCAGCATATTTCGTCCAGGGAGGCTGCAACAAGAGCAGCTGCAGCATATTCTCGTCCAGGGAGGCTGAAGCAAGAGCTGCTGCAGCATGTTCTCCGTCCAGGGAGGCTGAACAAGAGCTGCTGCAGCAGTTCTCGTCCGGGAGGCTGCAACAAGAGCTGCTGCAGCATTGTTCTCGTCCAGGGAGGCTGCAACAAGAGCTGCTGCAGCATAGTTCTCGTCCAGGGAGGCTGCAAAAGAGCGCTGCAGCATAGTTCTCTCCAGGGAGGCTGCAACAAGAGCGCTGCAGCATAGTTCTCGTCCAGGAGGCTGCAACAAGAGCGCTACAGCATAGTTCTCGTCCAGGAGGCTGCAACAAGAGCTCTGCACATAGTTCTCGTCCAGGGAGGCTGCAACAAGAGCTCTCAGCATAGTTCTCGTCCAGGGAGGCTGCAACAAGAGCTCCTGCAGCATAGTTCTCGTCCAGGGAGGCTGCAACAAGAGCTGCTGCAGCATAGTTCTCGTCTAGGGAGGCTGCAACAAGAGCTGCTGCAGCATAGTTCTCGTCCAGGGAGGCTGCAACAAGAGCTGCTGCAGCATAGTTCTCGTCCAGGGAGGCTGCAACAAGAGCTGCTGCAGCATAGTTCTCGTCCAGGAGGCTGCAACAAGAGCTGCTGCAACATAGTTCTCGTCCAGGGAGGCTGCAACAAGAGCTGCTGCAGCATAGTTCTCGTCCAGGAGGCTGCAACAAGAGCTCCTGCAGCATAGTTCTCGTCCAGGGAGGCTGCAACAAGAGCTGCTGCAGCATAGTTCTCGTCCAGGGAGGCTGCAACAAGAGCTCCTGCAGCATAGTTCTCGTCCAGGGAGGCTGCAACAAGAGCTCCTGCAGCATAGTTCTCGTCCAGGGAGGCTGCAACAAGAGCTGCTGCAGCATAGTTCTCGTCCAGGGAGGCTGCAACAAGAGCTGCTGCAGCATAGTTCTCGTCCAGGGAGGCTGCAACAAGAGCTGCTGCAGCATAGTTCTCGTCGGGAGGCTGCAACAAGAGCTGCTTGCATCCACCAGTAACTATAATTTGTGATTTATTATTACGAACAGTTAAGCCAGAAATTTCTTCCTGAGCAGTTGTCTTCACCAGTGACTTAAGGAAAGGATTACTATAGATAAGCTTCTTGGGATGGTCTTAGAACATATTTCTTTTTTTAACAAACCGGACGTACGGTGACCCGAAAAGGAAGAAACACTTTCACTATCACTCACTCAACCTATGTCTTGCCAGAGGAGTGCCGATATTTCAGTTCTGATATCCCTCCAAACCGCAACGTTTCCACCCCTCCTTCAGAGTGCAGGCACTGTACTTCCAACCTCCAGGACTCAAGTTCGATTGACTTGTGTAGTGATGATGAGAGTATTATTGTGGTGTCACGCTCTTTTGGGAGGTAGAAGTTTCTCTCTCTTTTTTTTTTTTCTCTCTCTCTCTTTATATATATATATATATATATATATATATATATATATATATATATATATATATATCTCAGGAAGATTTAGACAAACTCAATTCCTGGTCAGAAAAGTGGCAGATGCAGTTCAATGTAGATAAATGCAAGGTTCTGAAGCTCGGGAGTGTTCATAACCCAAGCACTTATAAGTTAAATAACGTAGAACTTAGCCATACAGATTGCGAGAAGGACTTGGGGGTGATGGTAAGCAGCAACCTTAAACCAAGACAGCAATGCCTAAGCGTACGTAATAAGGCAAATAGATTACTGGGATTTATATCAAGAAGTGTAAGCAACAGAAGTCCAGAGGTTATATTACAGCTTTATACATCATTAGTAAGGCCTCACCTAGATTACGCAGCTCAGTTCTGGTCTCCATATTACAGAATGGATATTAATTCGTTAGAAAACATTCAGCGTAGAATGACTAAATTAATACATAGCATTAGAAATCTTCCATATGAAGAAAGATTGAAGACCCTAAAATTACATTCACTTGTAAGACGAAGAATGAGGGGAGACATGATCGAGGTATACAAGTGGAAAATGGGTATTAACAAAGGGGATATAAATAAGGTCTTGAGGATATCTCTCCAAGAGAGAACCCGCAATAATGTATTCAAATTAGATAAGTTTAGATTTAGAAAGGATATAGGAAAGTATTGGTTTGGAAATAGGGTAGTTGATGAGTGGAACAGTCTGCCTAGTAGGGTTATTGAAGCAAGGACCTTGGGTAGTTTTAAATTTAGGTTGGATAAATTCATGAGTGAGAGGGGTTTTATTTGAGTGGGAATTGCACATGAGTAAATAGAATTAGCAAAGCTTATTTCTTGGGTAGCATTGAAGATTGGGTTGAACAAATATTCTGTTAGTGGGATGGAATGTGAAGGACCTGCCTAGTATGGGCCAACAGGCCTGCTGAAGTGTTCCTCCTTTCTTCTGTTCTTATGTTCTTATATGTCGTGCCGAATAGATAAAATTGGTCAATTAGCAAGAACTCATTTAAAATTAAGTCCTTTCTAAAATTTTCTCTTATACGTTTAAAGATATATTATTTTTTCATTTATGTTAATGTAAAAATTAATAATTTTGTACCAAAAAAAAATTAGAAAACTTACCTAACCTTATTATAACAAGCGCAATTTAATTTAGCCTAATCCTACTAAATATATTTTAGATAAGTTTACAATAATTTAATAATAAACAAACATAATTAGGTCAGTCAGACTTGAGTCCTGGAGGTGCGAAGTATAGAAATATAGAATCTGCTTTTGAAAATAGTCTGCTTACCTCCCTATCTGCATCCCTCTATCTTTGTCTCCCTCCCTCCCTTCCTCCCTCCCTTCCTCCCTTCCTTCCTCCCTGCCTTCCTCCCTCCCTTCCTCCCTCCCTTCCTCCCTCCCTTCCTCCCTCCCTCTAGTTTCTCTCACGTCTCACGCCTCCTTCACGCCTGGGGCCGTTGTTCATGTCATGAACGGTGAACTTTTATTCTCTTACCCGACGGCGGCGATGCTGGAGGCCCCACACATAACGGAGGCTGCGAGGGGGGCTGGGGCGGCTGGGGCGGGGGAGATGGTGGAGGTTGTGGGTGCGGGCGGAGGCGGAGATTGTTGGGGCGGGAGGATGAGGCTGGTGTGGGTTAGGGAAACGAGGGAGAGGTGTGAGGGAACGTGTTTAGGAAGATGTGATGGACATGTGGGCCAGCGGGCCGCCAGCAGCAACAACCTGGTTTACCAGACAAACACTAAACGAGCCTGCCCCAGGGCCGGGCTGCGGGAACAGGAAAGCTCTCAAAACCCTTCAGAAATATATCAAAGGTCGGTGAGGCACAGGTTAAAAATACTGAAAGTGAGGAATAACTCAAATAATTCTAGGATAGCTGAATATGATATCAAAGCCAATAGGTCAGGTTAAGGCTAGGTTAGGCTAGGTCAGGTTTAGGCTAGGTTAGGTTAGGTTAAGGGTAGGTTAGCTTAGGTTAGGCTATGTTAGGTTAGGTTAGGTTAGGTTAAGCCTAGGTTAGGTTAAGGCTAGGTTAGGTTAAGTCTGTTAGGTCAGGTTAGGTTAAGGCTAGGTTAGGTTAGGTTAGGTTAAGGCTAGGTTAGGTTAGGTTAAGGCTAGGTTAGGTTAGGTTAAGGCTAGGTTAGGTTAGGTTAAGGCTAGGTTAGGTTAGGCTAGGTTAGGTTAAGTCTGTTAGGTCAGGTTAGGTTAAGCCTAGGTTAGGTTAAGCCTAGGTTAGGTTAAGGCTAGGTTAGGTTAAGTCTGTTAGGTCAGGTTAGGTTAAGGCTATGTTAGGTTAGGTTAGGGTAAGTCTAGGTTAGGTTAGGTTAAGGCTAGGTTAGGTTAGGCTAGGTTAGGTTAAGTCTGTTAGGTCAGGTTAGGTTAAGGCCAGGTTAGGTTAGGTTAGGTTAAGGCTAGGTTAGGTTAAGGCTAGGTTAGGTTAGGGCAAGGCTAGGTTACATTAGGTTAGGGCAAGGCTAGGTTAGATTAGGTTAGGGTAAGGCTAGGTTAGGTTAGGCTAGGTTAAGGATAGGTTACCATAGGTCAGACTTGGTTAAGGATAGGCTGGATAAAATTTACCTTAGGTTAGGTGTTAGAACTACTGAATCTTAGTCAAGAAGGGTCAGAGACAAGTCACCGTGCGACACCGTATTACAGAGCAAGCGATGAATGCTAGCTTTCATACCAATAGGCGTCCAGCACAGTGGGTTAAATACCAATCACCACACGCCTCAGGCTGTTGGCTAATCAGCGAACATTGTTGTGGATGAAGTACCAATCAGGGACTGTGTTGCCCTCGTACAGGAGGTGTGGCACACGATGCAAGAGGTGAAGAGAGAGTGAGAGAAAATGATAAAGTGGAAAGGGTGAGAAAATGCGAAAGAAAGCGAAGAAAAGGCTAAGGAAAGGAGAGAGAAGGTGGTGAGAAATATGTGTGTATAGGGAGGAAGGAGTAAAAAGGAGAGTAGAAAAGAAAGAAGTGGATAAAAGACTGTTTAGGAACGAGAGAATTGTAATGAAGTACAAGTGGTCGATAGGCAAGTGTGTTTAGAGGCAGGACAGAGAGGCAGGACAGAGAGGCAGGACAGAGAGGCAGGACAGAGAAGCAGGACAGAGAGGCAGGACAGAGAGGCAGGACAGAGAGGCAGGACAGAGAGGCAGGACAGAGAGGCAGGACAGAGAGGCAGGACAGAGAGGCAGGACAGAGAGGCAGGACAGAGAGGCAGGAAAGAGAGGCAGGACAGACAGGCAGGACAGAGAGGCAGGACAGAGAGGCAGGACAGAGAGGCAGGACAGAGAGGCAGGGAAAGAATAGAAGAGGAAGAACAGGTTTAGGGGTGGAGGAGGAGGAGGAGGAAGTAACTTTGGAGGAAGATTTGGTGGAGGATGAAAAAGAACACATCACTACCCCGTAAATCAAATCATAGTAGTTACAATACTTACGACAACTCCACTCCAAGTGATTTTTTAGTGGTAGGAAACGAAGGAAGAGAATGGAAAGAAATAATCAAAATAGTTCACCACCATGCAGATCTACCTGGAGTTCATTACCTTTGTAACTTGCTTAGCTATCAAAACTATGGGACCCAGTCCCTGGACCCATTATGTACCTCTGTAATCTTTTGACTACCACCCACAGAATGGGTATGGGGTGCATAATAAAGATATTAAACTAAACTAAAACTAAACTTGGAGCCTTATTGGACTGGAGGCACAGCCAGTGGCCCCTCCATACTCACAACTACTGATTCCAACAACAAAATCCCCCTAACAAACATGCAACACGACCTCATTTATATTTGCTAATATACAGGGCCTTAAGCCATCCACCAACAACAAAATACCTTTCATTAGTGGACTTCTAGAGGAGTCAAATGCAGTGTTTGCAGCGTTCACAGAGACTCACGCAAAAGATTACTTTGACAATGAAATATGGATACCTGGGTACAACCTTTTCTGATGTGACAGAAAGAACAGACAACAAGGGAGGGAAGGGGGTTGGCCTGTATGACAAAGAGTCGCTCATTTGCACAGAGATACTGAACACCACAAATGATGTAGTTGAAGTTCTAACAATAAAAATTGAGAATCAAAACTTAGTCATTGTACTTGTATATAAACCACCAGATGCAACTTCAAAACAGTTCAAGGAACAACTGTCAAAAATTGACTCCTGTCTGAAAAATCTTCCATCCCCATCGCCAAACATCTTGCTGCTTGGTGACTTCAATCTTAGACATATAAAATGGAAGAATATAGCAAACAATGTTGTAACAGAAACAATCCCTGGAGGCAGCTAAGATTAAAAGTCACACACACATGATCTGCTGAATTTCTGCGACAAACACATCCTAAGTCAGCAGATAGTGGAGCCAACGAGACTAGAGAACACTAGACCTTATCTTCACAAATAATGAGGACCTGGTAATAAACATAACAATATCAAAAACAACAAATTCTGATCACAAACTAATCGAAGTCCAGACGTACATGTACAGGAGTCCTGATCAGCAAAACACATACAGCTATGAGGGTACCTTTACCAAATTCAACTTCAACAACAAGAACATCAACTGGGATCTGGTAAACTATGCCCTAAATGAAACATGTTGGGAAGATATCTTTAATTACATGAACCCTAACCAGTGCCTTGAAAAGATCAACCTCCTGGTAGCTGAAGTATGTTCAAGGCATATTCCTCTAAGAAAAAAAAGAGAAGTAAACTGAAGAGAGAGAGATGCTCCCTCTACAGGAGAAGACGAAGAATCACTGAGCTCCTCAAGAATGCCGGACTATCTGATTCACGGAAGGAAGCGCTAACCAGGGAAGTGGAAAATATTGAGCCTAAGTTAAAGGACTCATACAGGATCCAGTAGAGACAAGAGGAGCTAAAAGCAATTAATGAAATTGAGAGAAATTCGAAATATTTCTTTTCATATGCCAAAGACTAGGCAAAAACCACATCCAGTACAGGGTCCTTACTCAGACAAGACGGATCCTACACAGACGACAACAAAGAAATGAGTGAGATACTGAAATCTCAATATGACTATGTGTTCAGTGAGCCCCTAATCAGTCTAAATATAGACAATCCAAATAATTTTTTCATGAATGAGCCTCAATACACTGTCAATGTATGAAATTTTTTTGACATAACCCTAACTCCGTTAGACTTTGAGAGAGCCATTAACAACATGCACATGCACTCAGCCTCAGACCCAGACTCATGGGAATTTGTATTCATTAAGAACTGCAAGAAACCTCTCATGGGCCCTAAGTATGCTATGGAGAAGGAACATAGACACAGGTGAGATTCCACAGTCACTAAAAACAACGGATATAGCCCCACTCCATAAAGGTGGCAGCAAAGCAATAGCTAAGAACTATAGACCAATAGCTTTAACGTCCCATATCATAAAAATCTTTGAAAAGTTCTAAGAAGCAGGATTGCAAACCACTTGGACTCCCAACAATTGCACAATCCAGGGCAACATGGGTTCAGAGGAGGTCGCTCCTGCCTCTCACAACTGCTAGACCAATATGATATGGTCTTAGATGCTCTGGAAAACAAACATAATGCAGATGTAGTATACACAGATTTTGCAAAACCCTTTCACAAGTGCGATCATGGTGTAATAGCACACAAAATGCGTGATAAAGTGATAACTGGCAAAGTAGGCAGATGGATCTTCAACTTTCTAACCAATCAAACACAAAGAGTAGTGGTAAACAAAGTTAAATCGGAAGCTGCCATAGTTAAGAGCTCTGTCCCACAAAGCACAGCAATCGCCCTTATCCTGTTCCTCATCCCCATATCAGACATAGACAGAGATGTAATCCACAGCACCGTGTCATCCTTTGCAGATGATACTAGGATCTGCATGAGACTGACATCCATTGAGGACACGACAAATCTCCAAGAAGATATAAACCAAGTTTTCCAATGGGCAACAGAGAACAATATGATGTTCAATGAAAACAAATTCCAACTACTCCGTTATGGAAAACTGGAGGAAATAATAGCTAGGACTGAGTATATTACAAACTCTAATCACACAATAGAGCGGAAAAGTAATGTGAAGGACCTGGGAGTGGTAATGTCCGAAGATCTCACCTTCAAGGACCACAACAATACCACTATTACATCTGCGAGGAAACTGATATGATGGATAATGAGAACATTCAAGATAACAAATGCTAAGACAATGATGATCCTTTTTAAATCACTTGTTCTCTCTAGGCTGGAATACTGCTGTACATTAACATCCCCATTCAAGGCAGGTGAAATTGCAGATCTAGAGAATGTACAGAGAACCTTTACTGCAGATGTAAGTTCCATCAAACACCTTAATTAACTACTGGGAACGATTGGAAGCACTTGACTTGTACTCGCTGGAGCGCAGGCGAGAGAGATACATCATAATCTACACCTGGAAAATCCTAGAGGGACTGGTCCCTAATCTGCACACAAAAATCACTTCCTACGAAAGCAAAAGACTTGGTAGGCTGTGCAATATACCCCCAATGAAAAGTAGGGGCACCATTAGTACACTAAGAGAAAACAAAATAAATGTCCGGGGCCCAAGACTGTTCAACAGCCTCCTGACAGCCATAAGGGCTGATCCACCGGGAGGCCTGGTCATGGACCCGGAATACCCTCCAGGCAGGTAGCATGAAGAATAGAAGCAACAAGAGGAGGAACAAAATGAACAGCAGTCAAGAGCAGCATCAGCAACAGCATTATCAGTAGCAGCAGCAGCAACAACAACAGCATTATCAGTAGCAGCATCAGCAGGAGCAACAGCATCATCAGCAGCAGCAGTAACAACAACAGCAGGAGGCGGTGGCATTTTCTTGGTCAGGAAAAAAATATGTCCTTACTCAGGTGTTAGTGGAGTGAGGAGCACTCTGACAATGGCAGTCTTCATCCATAAACAAACAGCGGTGGTAACTTGATTACGTCTACAGTAAGGAGACGCCTTTTATTTGTTCCTCTTTATTGGCCTCTCATTTCTGAGATCCCAGATTGTGCTCTTCCAAAACACAACTTAAACCCTCACATTTAATATATAATATACACAAGTGTTGTTATAACGCAAGATATATTAAGTGTCAGTGGGTTGTAGTCTCTTATAATGGTATCCCAACGGTACCGTTTACCTGTTATATCACTGTTGTCCTTTTTTTGTTAGGATTTATTTACGAATGGTACTTGAAGTGGACGATCGGCATCAAACTTGTAAATAAAACATGCAGTGCCGAGCGAGGGAGTTCGTGTTTGTATCTGAACCCCAGAAAAACTTCACTTGAACCTTCGTCTCTGAACTTGCTCTCAAATTTTTGTTTTTGTTTTTGGCTTCGCTGGATGTAAGATGTATAAGACTGAGTCCCAAACTTCACTAAGTTATAACCAGTAATTGAGGCTTCAGCGTGATCCAGCTCTACACTGCACAACACAGCACTACACTACACAACACAGCACTGCACTACACAACACAGCATTACACTACACAACACAGCATTAATCTACACAACACAGCATTACACTGCACAACACAGCATTACACTACACAACACAGCATTACACTGCACAACACAGCATTACACTACACAACACAGCATTACACTACACAACACAGCATTACACTGCACAACACAGCATTACACTACACAACACAGCATTACACTGCACAACACAGCATTACACTACACAACACAGCATTACACTACACAACATAGCATTACACTACACAACACAGCACTGCACTACACAACACAGCATTACACTGCACAACACAGCATTACACTACACAACACAGCATTACACTGCACAACACAGCATTACACTACACAACACAGCATTACACTGCACAACACAGCATTACACTACACAACACAGCATTACACTACACAACACAGCATTACACTGCACAACACAGCATTACACTACACAACACAGCATTACACTACACAACACAGCATTACACTACACAACACAGCATTACACTACACAACACAGCATTACACTACACAACACAGTATTACACTACACAACACAGCATTACACTACACAACACAGCATTACACTGCACAACACAGCATTACACTACACAACACAGCATTACACTACACAACACAGCATTACACTACACAACACAGCATTACACTGCACAACACAGCATTACACTACACAACACAGCATTACACTACACAACACAGCATTACACTACACAACACAGCATAACACTACACACCACATCATAACACTACACAACACAGCACTACACTACACAACACAGCACTGCACTACACAACACAGCATTACACTACACAACACAGCATTACACTACACAACACAGCACTACACTACACAACACAGCATTTCACTACACAACACAGCATTACACTACACAACACAGCATTACACTACACAACACAGCATTACACTGCACAACACAGCAATACACTACACAACACAGCATTACACTGCACAACACAGCATTACACTACACAACACAGCATTACACTACACAACACAGCATTACACTGCACAACACAGCATTACACTACACAACACAGCATTACACTGCACAACACAGCATTACACTACACAACACAGCATTACACTACACAACACAGCATTTCACTACACAACACAGCATTACACTACACAACACAGCACTACACTACACAACACAGCACTACACTACACAACACAGCATTACACTACCGCAGGGGCGTTGACCCTTGGAATTCTCTCCAGGTAAACTCCAGGTAAACACAACACAGCATTACACTACACAACACAGCATTACACTACACAATATTGATGGTTCGGTATGGTCTACGACTCTACGGTCTTCACCAGTGGTTGGGCTAGTAGTTCTTGCCAGTGGTTGGGCTAGTGGTTCTTGCCAGTGCTGAACTAGTTGTCCTACCCAGTGGTTGTGCTAGTGGTTCTTGCTAGTGCTGGGCTAGTTGTCCTACCTAATGGTTGGGCTAGTGGTTTTTGCCAGTGCTGGGCTAGTGGTTCTTGCCAGCGGTTGGGCTAGTGGTTCTTGCCAGCGGTTGGGCTAGTGGTTCTTGCCAGTGGTTGGGCTAGTGGTTCTATCCAGTGGTTGGGCTAGTAGTTCTTGCCAGTGGTTGGGCTAGTAGTTCTTGCTAGTGCTGGGCTAGTTGTCCTACCTAATAGTTGGGCTAGTGGTTTTTGCCAGTGCTGGGCTAGTGGTTCTTGCCAGTGGTTGGGCTAGTAATTCTTGCCAGTGGTTGGACTAGTAGTTCTTGCCAGTTGTTGGGCTAGTGGTTCTTGCCAGTGGTTGGGCTAGTGGTTCTTGCCATTGGTTGGGCTAGTAGTTCTTGCCAGTGGTTGGGCTAGTAGTTCTTGCCAGTGGTTGGGCTAGTAGTTCTTGCCAGTGGTTGGGCTAGTGGTTCTAGCTAGTGGTTTGGGTAGTAGTTCTGCCAGTGGTTGGGCTAGTAGTTCTTGCAAGTGGTTGGGCTAGTAGTTCTTGCCAGTGGTTGGGCTAGTGGTTCTTGCCAGTGGTTGGGTTAGTAGTTCTTGCCAGTGGTTGGGCTAGTAGGTCTTGCCAGTGGTTCTACCCAGTGCTGGGCTAGTAGTCCTAGCCAGTATTTGGGCTAGTGGTCCTAGTTAGTGGATGGGCTAGTGGTTCTAGCCAGTGGTGGTCGGGCCAGGTTGTTCACGGCTGCCCATCGTAATTCACCGCCCGCATTGTCTCAATTAAGTCCCCACCTGATCCTGTGACACTCCACACTGGTGGCCAGACTGTGTGTATGTGTGTGTGTGTGTGTATTTATGTGTGTGTACTCACCTAGTTGTACTCACCTAGTTGTGGTTGCAGGTGTCGAGACACAGCTCCTGGCCCCGCCTCTTCACTGGCCACTACTCAGTCACTACCCGCTCTATGAGCTTTATTATACCTCTTCTTAAAGCTATGTATGGACACCGACTCCTATGTTAGTTACCATTTTGTCCTAGGCACATGTCGATTAGACACTAGGCCTGTTGTATGTGTGTGTGGGTGTGTGTGTGTGTGTAAGGAAACACTTCGAAATGTTTCCGCCCCGCCGGGAATTGAACCCGGGCCCTCCGTGTGTGAAGCGAGAGCTTTAGCCACCAGTGTGTGTGTGTGTGTGTGTGTGTGTGTGTGTGTGTTTGTCTGTACTCAAGAAGTTATGTTTAAGGGTGTCTAGTCTCAGCTCCTGGCCCTGCTTTTTTAAACTACAGTCGAATTATCGGTCCCTGGTATCGTGGGCGCTATCATACCTAATCATGAAACTGCGTTTGCCTCTATCCCTTCCTCATTTAGCCCATTCTACTGATTTTCCACCCACAGGCTAAAAATGTACTTCCTAAAATCCCTGTGGTTCATCTGTTTCTTGTTCCCATCTACGACCCTCGTCTCTATACCGATCATTTAAAAATCTGACCCAATTTGCAATATCAAATACTCTCAGATTTTAGATTGTTCCTCTGAAGTGGCTAGTTTATTGTGCTCTATATATCCATGCTGTGGAGGTATGCAAGAGCATATGGATACACAAAGAAATCCAGGAACTAGGCCCCAAAGGGTTTACGGAGTACATCTGGATTTATATCTCAGTTTACTTATCTGCTGCAAGCAAATTTAGGAGAATTTTCTTGTGTCTAGTATCTTATTTTCATTAATAAGATATCTTAACAATTAAGCACAAGATTATTTAAGTTTCTGAAGGCAGTTCTGAGATTTATTTCCTCGTATTTGTTACAGATATTCGATGTATGGTCACCTCTGGCGATATATTGGGTGTGATGTTCACTCCAAGATCCTTCTCCTTGAGCGATATTTGTAGTTTCTCCTCTCAAGCTGTATTCCTTCGTCAGTCTTCTCTCTGCTCCCAAATTTCCGCGACCTTGCACTTATTTTGGTTGAACTCCAACAGCCATTTGATTAACCATTGTTGCAGTTTGTCCAGAATTCCTGAGACTGGTCTCTCTTCTTCTCTTGTTATTCTCTCGTTACGCCGTCATACGTAAGGGAAAATTACCAACAGATCCCTGGCTGTCTCCAAGACGGAACTTGATAGGTTCCTGGAGTCAGTTCCTGAACTGTGGTGGTACCTACGTTGGTCTGCGTACAGCTAGCACAACAGCCTTCTTGATCAGGTCAGCAACTGGGGTCTATACTCCCTCCCCAACCATCTTAAGATAATATACATTATGGATAAACAGTGATAGATATTACTCACGAAATCGTAGTGACACGATTGCAAACAAACCATACCACGGGTTTTTAGACTCTCTGACCGCGGGTTCGAACCCCACCCGTGGTATGGTCAGTGTTAGATATGATTCAGTCTTCCTGGAAAGTCACTTATGTCTTTGGAAGAAGAATAATGGTCCTCGTATTGATGCTTGTGGAACCCCACCTGTTACACTTTCCCAGAAAGGTCTGCCCCTACCATCACCAGCTGCGGGAGCCGGGGGCGTGGGGCAACGTGTGGGGGGTGCGAGGATGTGTGTGTGTGTGGGGGGATGAGGGTGTGTGGGGGTGTCTACCTGGACGGTATTCCAGGGATCAACGCCCCTGCGGCCCGGTCCACGATCAGGCCTCCTGGTGCATCAGGGCCTGATCAACCAGGCTGTTACTGCTGGCCGCACGTAGTCCAACGTACGAACCACAGCCCGGCTGATCTGGCACTGACTTTAAGTATCTGTCCAGCTCCCTCTTGAAGACAACCAGGGGTCTATTGGTAATTCCCCATATGGCTGGTGGGAGGCTGTTGAACAGTCTTGGGCCCCAGACACTTATTGTGTTTTCTCTTAGTGTACGAATGGCGCCCCTACTTTTCATTGGGGGTATTTTGTAGGGTGTATGTGGGGGTGTGAGGATGTGTCGGGGGTGTGTGTAGGGGTGTAGAGGTGTGTGTGGGGTATGAGGATGTGTGTGGGGTGTAAGGGTGTGTGTAGGGATGCGAGGCTGTGTATGGGGTATGGTGTGTGTTTATGTGGTTGTGGAGGTGTGTGTAGGGGTGTGGAGGTGTGTGTGAGGTGTGAGGGTGTGTGTGGGGGTGTGTTTGTAGTGTTGTGAGGGTGTGTATGCTGTGTGGTGTGTGTGGGGGTGAGGGTGGTTGGGGGAGGTTGTAGGGGTGTGAGCGTGTGTGGGGGGCGGTGTGTGGGGTGTGAGGGGGTGTATGGGGGTGTTAGGGTGTGTGGGGTTGTGAGGGTGTGTATGGGTGTTGTGTGTGTGGGGGTGAGGGTGTTTGTGTGGGTGTTGTAGGGGTGTGAGCGTGTGTGTGTGGGTGTGTGAGGGGTGTATGGGGGTGTAAGGGTGTGTGGGGGTTGTGTAGGGTTGTGAGGGTGTGCATGGGATGTGGTGTGTAGGGGTGTGAGGGTGTGTGTGGGTGGCGGCAAGGGGTGTGAGGGTGTGTGTGGGTGGCGGCAAGGGGTGTGAGGGTGTGTGTGTGTTGCGTGTGTGAGTGGGGTTTGTGAGGGGGTTGTGGGGGTGTGGGTGTGTGTGTGTGTGTGTGTGTAGGGATGTGAGGGTGTGTATGGGGTGTGGCATGTCTGTGGGGGGTGGCAAGGGGTGTAGGGTTGTGAGGGTGTGTCTGGGGTGTGTGTGGGGGTGGAGAGGTGTGGGGTGTGTGGGAGTGTGGGGGTGTGGGGGCATCAGGGAGGGTCAGTAGCTGCTGGAGACAGGAGCTTCGGTGGACCTGGAAATGGAAACATTCCAGTATGATTGAGGAGGAGGGAAGTTGGGGAAGTTGGGGAGATTGGGGAGGAAAGTTGGAGGGTAGTGGAGTGAGGGGTGGAAGTGTAGTTAGAGGTAGTGGTGGAGGGTGACTGCAGTCTCGTAAGGATGGAGTGGAGGTGGTGGAGATGGGGTTGGGGTGGGGGTTGGAGGTGATGTGGGAGTGGGGGTGGTGATTGTGGTAATGAGGTGGAGGGGTGGAGGTTTTGTTGGGGGGGGGTTATGGAGGTGGTGTTGGTGTGGGGCGGTGGAGGTGGTGTTGGGATGGGGTGGTGATGGTGTTGAGGTGGGGGTGGTGGAGGTGGTGTTGGAGGGGGAGTGGTGATGGTGGTGTTGGGGTGGGAGTAGTGGAGGTGGTGTTGGGGTGAATGGTGATGGGTGTGTTGGAGTGGGAGTGGTGGAGGTGGTGTTGGGGTGGGAGTGGTGGAGGTGGTGTTGGGGTGGGAGTGGTGGAGGTGGTGTTAGGGTGGGGGTGGTGATAGTGGTGTTGGGGTGGGGGTGGTGTTGGAGCGGGGGTGGTGGAGGTGGTATTGGGGTGGGGGTGTTGGAGGTGGTATTGGGGTGGAAGTGTGGAGGTGGTGGGGGTGGGGGTGGTCATAGTGGTGTTGGAGCGGGGTTAGACGTGTGTTGGGGTGGGAGTGGTGGAGGTGGTGTTGGGGTGGGGGTGGTGATAGTGGTGTTGGGGTAGGGGTGGTGATGGGGGTGTTGGGGTAGGGGTGGTGGAGGTGGTGTTGGGGTGTTGGTGGTGTTGGGGTGTTGGTGGTGTTGGGGTGTTGGTGGTGTTGGGGTGTTGGTGGTGAGGTGATGTTGGAGGGGATGGTGGAGGTGGTGTTGGGGGGGGGGTGGTGAAGGTGGTGTTGGGGTGGGGGTGGTGATAGTGGTGTTGGGGTGGGGGTGGTGATGGTGGTGTTGGGTTGGGGTGGTGGAGGTGGGGAAGGTGGGGTTGGGTTGGGGTGGTGGAGGTGGTGTTGGGGTGAGGGTGGTGGAGGTGGTGTTGGGGTGGGGGTGGTGGAGGTGGTGTTGGGGTGAGGGGGAGTTTTGGGGTGGTGGAGGTGGATGGGGGGGTGGAGGCAGTATTGGGGTGGGGTGGTGTTGGAGTAGTGGAAGTGTTGTTGGGGTGGTGGTGGTGATGTAGATTGGGGTGGGTGGTGTTGGGATGGTGAAGGTAGTGTTGGGGTGGGGGTGATTTTGTTGTGGTGGAGGTGGTGTTGGGGCAGGGGCGGTGTTGGGGTGGTGAAGGTGGGGCTTGGGACAGGGTGGTGGAGGTGGCGTGGGGTGGGGTGGTGGAGGTGATGTTGCAGTGGGGGTGATGGAGTGATATTGGGGTGGGGGTGGTGGAGGTGGTTTTGGATGGTGGAGGTGGGGTGGGGGTGGTGATGTTGCAGTGGGGTGATGGAGGTGATATTGGGGGGGTGGAGGTGGTTTTTGGATGGTGGAGGTGGGGTGGTGGAGGTGATGTTGCAGTGGGGTGATGGAGGTGATATTGGGGTGGGGGTGGTGGAGGTGGTTTTTGGGTGGTGGAGGTGGGGTGGGGGTGGTGATTTTGGGGTGATAGTTGTGGAGGTGGGGTTGGTGGGGTGAGGGTGGTGTAGGTGGGGTTGGGGTGGTGGAGGTGAGGTTGAGGGTGTTTGTGGTGGAGGTGGGGTGGTGGTAGTGGAGGTGCGTGTGGTGAAGGTGGGGTTGGGTTGGGGACCTGGGGTTGGGGTGGATTATTCATCAATTTGTCGGTATTGTTTACCATTAATGTAATGAGTGGGAGTAGATGTGGGGGTGGAGGGGTGGTGTTGGGGTGGAGGGGGTGGTGTTGGGGTGGAGAGGTTGTAGTGGAGGTGAAGGGGGTAGTTTAGCACTAGTAGAGGAGGGGAAGAATTAAGTGAACCAGCGAACGAAGAGAATATAAGGAACTGGGGGAGAGGAGGACAGGGGAGGGTTTGATGGGAGGGGGGTCGCTGGGCGTGATAGCTCCCTGGGGGGCCGAGCCTGGAGGCATTGTCACAGGGGGGGCGGATGAGTAGTTAGGAGGGCAAGGATAAATGATGGCAGTGTAAGAGAGGACGATGAGGGGAAGATAGATGAGGGGAAGATGAGGTGAAGATGAGGGGAAGATGAGGGGAAGATGAGGTGAAGATGAGAGGAAGATGAGGTGAAGATGAGGGGAATATGAGAGGAAGATGAGGTGAAGATGAGGGGAAGATGAGGTGAAGATGAGGGGAAGATGAGAGGGAGATGAGGGGAAGATGAGAAGATGAGGTGAAGATGAGGGGAAGATGAGGGGAAGATGAGGTGAAGATGAGAGGAAGATGAGGTGAAGATGAGGGGAATATGAGAGGAAGATGAGGTGAAGATGAGGGGAAGATGAGGTGAATATGAGAGGAAGATGAGAGGAAGATGAGGTGAAGATGAGGTGAAGATGAGGGGAAGATGAGGGGAAAATGAGGTGAAGATGAGGTGAAGATGAGGTGAAGATGATGTGAAGATGAGGTGAAGATGAGGGGAAGATGAGGGGAAGATGAGGTGAAGATGAGGTGAAGATGAGGTGAAGATGAGAGAAAGATGAGGGGAAGATGAGGGGAAAATGAGGTGAAGATGAGGTGAAGAAAGGGTTTGAGGTGGTAAAAATAATGACCGGGAAGAGACGGAGGTAAGAAGACGAGGAGGTAATTAAAAAATATATATAATTAAAAGACATGCACAAGAAATGAAGAGAAGCATGTGAAGGAAACAGCGGAGAATATCATAGTGCCTTAACAAAGCTCCTGGAGAGCGAAACGTTGCCATAATAAAATGTCACATTAGCTGCATTGTGTCCTTTTACTTAACATATTGTGGGTAATTGTACCAATATTAATACCACCTGACACTGTGTGGGCAACTCCAACATTATTACCGTTATAATGGAACAAAATATTGACCTCAGGCAGAGGAGAGCAGAGGAGAGCAGAGGAGAGCAGAGGAGAGCAGAGGAGAGCAGAAATCGAGGAACTAGTGACACCAATGGAACCAAGGTTCAACAGAAGGAAATTACTTTTATTTAGGTAGAACCTTACAACATGGAGAACAAACGTCCCTTGTAGGTGTCATGTTGACACCGTCAAGGGACACCCTTGAAGGTGTCATGTTGACACCGTCAAGGGACACCCTTATAGGTGTCATGTTGACACCGTCAAGGGACACCCTTGAAGGTGTCATGTTGACTGGGCAAGGCTCAGTATGTGACTGGGCAAGGCTCAGTATGTGACTGGGCAAGGCTCAGTATGTGACTGGGCAAGGCTCAGTATGTGACTGGCAAGGCTCAGTATGTGACTGGCAAGGCTCAGTATGTGACTGGCAAGGTTCAGTATGTGACTGGGCAAGGTTCAGTATGTGACTGGGCAAGGCTCAGTATGTGACTGGGCAAGGCTCAGTATGTGACTGGGCAAGGCTCAGTATGTGACTGGGCAAGGCTCAGTATGTGACTGGGCAAGGCTCAGTATGTGACTGGGCAAGGCTCAGTATGTGACTAGGCAAGGCTCAGTATGTGACTGGGCAAGGTTCAGTATGTGACTGGGCAAGGCTCAGTATGTGACTGGCAAGGCTCAGTATGTGACTGGGCAATGCTCAGTATGTGACTGGGCAAGGCTCAGTATGTGACTAGAGCAAGGCTCAGTATGTGACTGGGCAAGGCTCAGTATGTGACTGGGCAAGGTTCAGTATGTGACTGGCAAGGTTCAGTATGTGACTGGGCAAGGCTCAGTATGTGACTGGGCAAGGCTCAGTATGTGATTAGGCAAGGCTCAGTATGTGACTGGGCAAGGTTCAGATGTGACTGGGCAATGCTCAGTATGTGACTGGCAAGGCTCAGTATGTGACTGGGCAAGGCTCAGTATGTGACTAGCAAGGCTCAGTATGTGACTGGGCAAGGCTCAGTATGTGACTGGGCAAGGCTCAGTATGTGACTAGGCAAGGCTCAGTATGTGACTGGGCAAGGCTCAGTATGTGACTAGGCAAGGCTCAGTATGTGACTGGGCAAGGCTCAGTATGTGACTGGGCAAGGCTCAGTATGTGACTGAGCAAGGCTCAGTATGTGACTGGGCAAGGCTCAGTATGTGACTGGGCAAGAGCTCATTGTATGTGACTAGGGCAAGGCTCAGTATGTGACTGGGCAACGCTCAGTATGTGACTAGGGCAAGGCTCAGTATGTGACTGGGCAAGGCTCAGTATGTGACTGGGCAAGGCTCAGTATGTGACTGGGCAAGGCTCAGTATGTGACTGGGCAAGGCTCAGTATGTGACTAGGCAAGGCTCAGTATGTGACTGGCAAGGCTCAGTATGTGACTAGGGCAAGGCTCAGTATGTGACTAGGCAAGGCTCAGTATGTGACTGGGCAAGGCTCAATGTGACTGAGCAAGTTCAGTATGTGACAGGCAAGGCTCAGTATGTGACTGGGCAAGGCTCAGTATGTGACTGGGCAAGGTTCAGTATGTGACTGGGCAAGGCTCAGTATGTGACTGGCAAGGCTCAGTATGTGACTGGCAAGGCTCAGTATTGACTGGGCAAGGCTCAGTTGTGACTGGGCAAGGCTCAGTATGTGACTGGGAGGGTTCAGTATGTGACTGGGCAAGTTTCAGTATGCTGCTGGGCAAGGCTCAGTATGTGACTGGGCAAGGCTCAGTATGTGACTGGGCAAGGTTCAGTATGTGACTGGGCAATTGTCAGTATGTGACTGGGCAGGTTCAGTATGTGACTGGGAAAGGCTCAGTATGTGACTGGGCAATTGTCAGTATGTTTACTGGCAAAGGGTTTAGTATGTGACTGGAAAGGTCAGTATGTGACTGGGCAAGGTTCAGTATGTGATGGCAAGGTTCAGTATGTGACTGGGCAAGTTCAGTATGTGACTGGGCAAGGCTCAGTATGTTGACTGGCAAGGTTCAGTATGTGACTTGGCAAGGCTCAGTATGTGACTGGACAAGGCCTATATGTGACGCATGGCCCAAAGTGACTGGGGAAAAGGGTTAGTATGTGACTGGGGAAGGGTCAGTATGTGACTGGGCAAGGCTCATTATTTACTGGGGAAGGGTTTAGTATGTGACTGGGCAAGGCTCAGTATGTGACTGGGCAAGGGGCAGATGTTTTCTGGGCAAGGTTAGTATGTGACTGGGCAAGGCTTAGTATGTGACTGGGCAAGGCTCAGTATGTGACTGGGCAAAGGGTTTAGTATTTACTGGGCAAGGCTGTATGTTTTCTGGGGGCCCATTGTGACTACAACCAGATGTACTGGGGGAATTCATATGTGACTGGGGAAGGCTCAGTATGTGACTACAACTCAGTATGTGACTGGGCAAGGGTTCAGTATGTGACGGGGCTCAGTATGTGACTGGGCAAGGCTCAGTATGTGACTGGGCAAGGCTCAGTATGTGACGGCAAAAAGGGTCAGTATGTGACTGGGCAAGGCTCAGTATGTGACTGGGCAAGGCTCAGTATGTGACTGGAAGGCTCAGTATGTGACTGGGGAAGGCTCAGTATGTGACTGGCAAGGCTCAGTATGTGACTGGGCAAAGGGTGTATGTGATGGGGAAAGGGTCAGTATGTGACTGGGCAAGGCTCAGTATGTGACGGGCAAGGCTCAGATGTGACTGGGGAAGGCCAGTATGCAAGTTCACTATTACATTATATGAAATATTTACAAGGGCAGAATTGATTCCTTTTATCTTTGTCTGGAAAACAAAAAATTTAAAAAAATTCCAAAAACTTGAAAAGCTGCACCATGGTCAATCAAGTGGATACTAGAACTGAGTCCAACAAGACTGGGAACTGAAAAAGAGAGAGAAGGGCTCTGCCAGATTCAGATTAGTTTATAAAACATTAATATCTTTAAAAGGAAAAAAACTTACGGGTTATTTTAAAAGTTCCCCCGATGCATACACTAACCATATTCTAGATCTGGCAAATCAAGAATGCTTTAGGCCCAAAAAAGTGTCTTTTAGAGCCCTAAACACATGACAGACCATTCTTCACCAGCACAGAGCCCACGTCTGACCAAGAAACATCAAAAGAAAAGGTTCGTGGTTTGTTCGGCTGAGTCTTCCTATGAGACGATACTAAAAAATAAGACTAACAACCCAGAGGAGTGAAGA
>WNWK01032996.1:2500-21496 GCA_009830355.1 Cherax destructor
AAAAAATGCAACAATAAATTTCTTAAATAATTATATTTATCTAAGTAATGTTTACTTACTTTCTTCAATGTGTACACTTGGTCTACACATTCATTACTCTTCCTCAAACCTCAGTGTTCTTCTGCAATCCTTCTTTCTGTCGTCCCTTATTTTTTTCGATAATTCAGAATGCACTTTACACAGGATGTACAACAGGCGTATTCCACTAAAAATAAGTCTTTCACTCTCTTTTATCCCAGATACTAATGAACTATGCATGTTCTCTGTCAATACTTAGTTATCCTTCCACACTCACGCACTTTTTTTCTTTCAATACGTCGGCTGCCTCCCACCGAGGCAGGGTGGCCCACCGAGGCAGGGTGGCCCACCGAGGCAGGGTGGCCCACCGAGGCAGGGTGGCCCACCGAGGCAGGGTGGCCCAAAAGGAAAAACTAAAGTTTCTCCTTTTAAATTTAGTAATATATACAGGAGAAGGGGTTACTATCCCCTTGCTCCCGGCATTTTAGTCGCCTCTTACGACACGAATGGCTTACGGAGGAAGAATTCTGTTTCACTTCGCCATGCACATACTGAACAAATACATCCAGTCCCAGACACCACCCACTTTAACTCTCATATCATGCAGTCATTTATCAGTAGCGGCTTTACGTTAATCTTTTAATTCTTCTCTCTCTATCATGCAGTTTCCCCCGTACTCTCACCTGGCTCTACCTCGCTCTTACAAGATGTTACTTAACACATCTCTGCCCAAAAGTAACAAAAGTAACATTTAACAACTCATCCCAATATTTTCTCCATCTTCCCAGTACTTCCGCCTCCTTATGTACTGAGCCTCTACTATTTTCATATTCTTAGCAAAATTTGTCACGAAAACCTTTCTTCTACATTGTAAAATTCTCTCAAATGTTAACCACCACCCGTCACAACCCATCACCACCCACCACCAGCCATCACTACCCACCACTAGCCATCACCACCTATCACCACCCATCACCACCCATCACCACCCATCACCACCCATCACCACCCATCACCACCTTCACTGCCTCATCACTCCACCAATCACTTTTCTTCCCACTTGCACCTCGCTCCTCTTGTACCAGTAAACTTTTACTTCACATTCTACCTCTACATTCGTGAACCTGCCCATACTACTTTACCACTCTTCTTATTACCTGTTCTTTCTCTAGCCAGTTGTTCCCCAAACGTTGCTCAATTTCTAGCTTTAATTTATTAACTTTCACTTCATTCTTATCCAGTTATGACATTTTCCTTGTTCTCCATCTACCTCTCACTCTCACCTCTCACTCTACCTCTCACTCTACCTCTCACTCTACCTCTCACTCTACCTCTCACTACCTCTCACTCTCACTATAATTACAACTAAATAATGGTCTAATATATTTTTCGTAACTATTATCCCATAGTTTACCAATCAACATTTTATCCAGAATTCATTGACAATAAAACCGCTGTCAATAGCCTCTATATAATATCTTCTGCAGTTGTTTATCCTCTTTTTCTTAAAATATATATTATGTCTTACCGAACCACTTTTCTATCCATAAATCAAAATGACCTATTATACCATCTATTACAGATTGAACCACTCTAACACTCAGGTTCCCCACACTGCATTTTTTCTCATTTCTTTCTCAGATACCTGAACATTCATTCATTTAACACTCTTAAATATGTCTCCCCTAGACTTCTGTCTTCCCCAGGTACGTAAACACTCACTATAACCCCCCTAATACTTCCCACCATTATACTCATACAAATAATTCATGAATTTAAACACCCTTGCCACTTGTTCTCTATCCATATTAGGTAATTTAAGGTTACTACTACACATTCTTTAACGTTTCTTCTCTTATATTCACCTGATTTACCCTTTTTTTCTCTTCACTGATATTCTTTCCCATTTTATCTTTCTCTTGGTACTAAAATATAAAGTCTTTTCATTCATAACATTAAGATTCCACCCTTTCTTCACATCTTTATTTCACTCACCAACATTCAAATAACCCAACTTCAAAATGCCCACCTTTATTATAAGTAATAAATTGGGAAGAACGAGATACTAACCTCCACAGTCCGAAAATTCAAATACTTTTACGACACGTTCGTTATGGAGGAATCATCATTCTCCACATCCCACTCAGATGAAATACTACGACGTCAGGAACATTGAAGAAACATTTTTTTTATTTTTATTAACACATCAGCCGATTCCCACCAAGGCAGGGTGGCCCGAAAAAGAAAAACTTTCATCATTCACTCCATCACTGTCTTGCCAGAGGGGTGCTTACACTACAGTTATAAAACTGCAACATTAACACCTCTCCTTCAGAGTGCAGACACTGTACTTCCCATCTCCAGGACTCAAGTCCGGCCTGCCGGTTTCCTGAATCCCTTCATAAATGTTACTTTGCTCACACTCCAACAGCACGTCAGTATTAAAAACCATTTGTCTCCATTCACTCCTATCAAATACGCTCACGCATGCTTGCTGGAAGTCCAAGCCCCTAGCACACAAAACCTCTTTTCCCCCTCCCTCCATCCTTTCCTAGGCCGACCCCTACCCCGCCTTCCCTCCACTACAGATTTATACATCTCGAAGTCATTCTGTTTCGTTCCATTCTCTCTACATGTCCGAACCACCTCAACAACCCCTCCTCAGCCCTCTGGATAATAGTTTTGGTAAGATAAGATAAGATTTCTTCGGATTTTTAACCCCGGAGGGTTAGCCACCCAGGATAACCCAAGAAAGTCAGTGCGTCATCGAGAACTGTCTGTCTTATTTTCATTGGGGTCCTTAATCTTGTCCCCCAGGATGCGACCCACACCAGTCGACTAACAACCCAGGTACCTATTTTCTGCTAGGTGAACATGACAACAGGTGTAAGGAAACACGTCGAAATGTTTCCACCCGCCGGGAATCGAACCCGGGCCCTCCGTGTGTGAAGCGAGAGCTCTAGCCACCAGACCACCGGGCCACCGAGTAATCCCGCACCTCATCCTAATTTCCAAACTCCGAATTCTCTGCATATTCACACCACACATTGACCTCAGACATGACATCTCCACTGCCTCCAGCCTTCTACTCGTTGCAACATTCATCACACATGCTTCACACCCATATTAGAGTGTAGGTATAACTATACTCTCATACATTCCCCTCTTTACTTCAATGGACAAAGATCTTTGTCTCCACAGACTCCGAAGTGCACAACTCACCCTTTTCCCCTCATCAGTTCTACGATTCACCTTATCCTTCATAGACCCATCTGCTGACATGACCACTCCCAAATATCTGAATACATTCACCTCCTCCATACTCTCTCCCTCCAATTTGATATCCAATCTTTCGTCACCTAATCTTTTTGTTATCCTCATCACCTTACTCTTTCCTATATTCACTTTCAATTTTCTTCTTTTACATACCCTACCAAATTCATCCACCAAACTCTGCAACTTCTCTTCAGAATCTCCCAAAAGCACAGTGTCATCAGCAAAAAGCAACTGTGACAACTCCCTCTTTGCATTTGATTATTTGTCTTTTAACCCCACACCTCTCGCCAAGACCCTCGCATTCACTTCTCTTACAACCCCATCTATAAATATATTGAACAACCACGGTGACATCACACATCCTTGTCTAAGGCCTACTTTTACTGGGAAATAATCTCCCTCTCTCCTATACACTCTAACCTGAGCCTCACTATCCTCACAAAAGCTCTTCACTGCTTTCAGTAACCTTCCTCCTATTCCATACACATGCAACATCTGCCACATTGCCCCCCTATCCACCCTATCATACGCCTTTTCCAAATCCATAAATGCCACAAAAACCTCTTTACCCTTATCTAAATACTGTTCACCTATATGTTTCACTGTAAACACTTAGTCTACACACCCCCTACCTTTTCTAAAGCCCCCTTGTTTATCTGCTATCCTGCTCTCCATCTCACTCTTAATTCTTTCAATAATAACTCTACCATACACTTTACCTCTATAATTATTGCACTCTCTTTTGTCCCCTTTGCCTTTATACAAAGTAACAATACACGCTCTCTGCCAGTCCCTAGGTACCTTATCCTCTGCCATTCATTTATTAAATAATAGCACCAACCACTCCAAAACTATATCCCCGCCTGCTTTTAACATTTCTATCTTTATCCCATCAATCCCAGCTGCCTTACCCCCTTTCATTCTACCCACTGCCCCACGAACTTCCCCCACACTCACAACTGGCTCTTCCACACTCCTACAAGATGTTATTCCTCCTTGCCCTATACACGAAATCACAGCTTCCCTGTCTTCATCAACATTTAACAACTCCTCAAAATATTCAATCTTCCCGATACCTCTAACTCTCCATTTAATAACTCTCCTCTCCTATTTTTAACTGTCAAATCCATTTGTTCCCTAGGCTTCCTCAACTTATTAATCTCAATCCAAAACTTTTTCTTATTTTCAACAAAATTTGTTGATAACATCTCACCCACTCTCATTTGCTCTCTTGAAGAAACATGTGTTATAAAATACCTATATATTCTCAGCCACATGTACTCTTCAGTACACTTGAATCATCTTATGAGTCTATGGATCACTAGAGAAACAAACAAGAGAAATACAAGTGTTAATAAATCCTACACTAGGATATAAGACGTAACATTATCACCACTACAGTATTTTAATTACTAAAACAAGGATTAAAGTAAACTCTAATCTCATACACAGAGAAAAACACCTCTTGGAGCATATATACATAAATGACTGGCAAAGTGGGAAAAATACTTTAATGCAGAGTGTGCAGGTTCGTATCGTCCTCTGGACTAAGAGATAATATATATATATATATATATATATATATATATATATATATATATATATATATATATATATATATATATTTATTTTATTTTATTTTTTTCCCAACAAGTCGGCCGTCTCCCACCGAGGCAGGGTGACCCAAAAAGAAAGAAAATCCCCAAAAAGAAAATACTTTCATCATCATTCAACACTTTTACCACACTCATACATAATCACTGTCTTTGCAGAGGCTCTCAGATACGACAGCTGAGAATAGTCCCTCCCAGCTGTCACTATCCCAGACTCCTGGGTGGGGGAGCTGTGTGGCAGCTTGGTCTGGTCTAGCTGGTGTACGGTCGTGGCTGTATTGGTGGGTGTATTGTGGGACGTAGTGGGTATAGCAGTAGACTTGTGTATGTAGACACCCAAGTTCGGATTTCAGTACTTCTTACACAATTTGCTACTTACAGAATGCGGTACATATCTTCAAATTATACTTTTAAATTAAAAGAAAAAAAAAATCTTAAATCTTAAATCTCCGAAAGTTCTTCACCGATTGCTTTGAAATTTTGACACAACGTTTCATTCGAATACGCGCGTTTTTATATACCTATTTGCTTTTTTGAAAAACAGCACACAACACACGCTATACTATATATTTTACTACAGAGACGGTGCGTGTTCTAGAGTCGGCAAACCAGACAATCTCTATATCTGCACAGACAATATTTCCGATTTACGATCCATTTACGATTTCCAATGTTTCCGATTGCATTGTTAAATTGAATTTTCATAGATTTCGATTTATTTTCATTTTGATTTAATTATTCCGTGTGACATTGCGTTGGAATTGA
The DNA here is from genome assembly GCA_009830355.1 of Cherax destructor. NCBI lineage: Eukaryota > Metazoa > Arthropoda > Malacostraca > Decapoda > Parastacidae > Cherax > Cherax destructor. The sequence goes on from WNWK01032996.1 coordinate 8,173, forward strand.
GCTGTGTCGTTTACCATAGCGTTCATTTCGTGAGTATAATTTATTTTTTTATTTTTTCATTGTTTTTCATTTCGTTTTTTTAACTGTTTTTCTTATTTTTCAGTGCAATTAGCGGTGGAATTGACCTGTGTCTATTGGTCTGCGTTTGAAGTGAAATATTTCGTTAGCATTTTTTTTTTGTTTTGTTTTTTCTTTGTTTTTTAGTTTGTGTTTTTTTCTTTTTTAATGTTTTGCAGAAGATCAAAGTTAGGTTATTGTACTCGCGGAGCGGAAGCAATGCAACGAGTAATTGCAAACCAAACTGAGGAAGAACGGCATCAGCGAGCGGGCGAAGCAGACAAAGAATGGCTCAAATACGTGCCGAGGAAGCAGCAGAGCGACGTGCTGCCAGACTTGAGAATGCACGGTTGCCAACACGGCAATCACGTTCTGCAGCTTCAGATCTTCTTCGTTCTCAACAGAATGAACGCGACAGGTTGAGAGTGGCTAAAAGACGCCAACGAGAAACAGCACATCAGTGTCAAACACGACTCCGTGCTCAGCAATCACGCGATTACAATCGCCTTGCATTCCGGAACAATCCAGCTGATTATAGTTTGAGCCGCTATGTTCTCATCGGCACTATGACTGAAGTGTGTCCTTATTGCAAGACTCTGAAACTGTGCCACAGCAGCACGTAGACGGGTACAGCTAGTATCAAATAAGATCACAGTAAACAGATGATATCACAATATGCACAATAACCACTATGAAAAAAATTATACAATTCCAAGTGCTTTCGTGATATCTCACATTATCAAGGAACTATGAAAATAAAAAGTTAACAGGAAGGCATATAAGTGGTAGGAATAGGTTAAACTTGCGATTTTGGCTTAAATAGCAACGCTCTTTTTGCCGAATAAGGCAAGCAAAAAATTTGTGCATGCAATAATTTCGAAAAAATAATTCTGAACATAACGAAAAAGTTTATTTCATTGTGTTTGTTTATTATTAAATTATTGTCAATTTATTTAAAATATTTCTAGTTAGATTAGGCTAAATTAAATTGCGCTTGTTACAATAAGGTTAGGAAAGTTTTCTAAGGTTCTTTTGGTACAAAATTATTAATTTTTACATTAACATAAATTAAAAAATATATATCTTTAAACGTATAAGAGAAAATTTTAGAAAAGACTTAATTTTTAATGAGTTCTTACTAATTGACCAGTTTTACCTATTAGGCACGACACACACACACACACACACACACAAACACACACACACACATATATATATATATATATATATATATATATATATATATATATATATATATATATATATGTCGTGCCGAATAGGTAAAACTTGCTATTTTGGCTAAAATAGCAACGCTCTTTTTATATGCAATAATTTCTGAACCTAACGAAAAAAATATATTTCATTCTGTTTGTTTATTATTAAATTAATGTAAACTTATCTAAACTAGATTTAGTTGGATTAAGCAATTTTGTTTCAAAAAATTCCATGTATAAATTACTAAGAACAGATAAGAGTGGATTTCCTATTGCCATACCAAACTTCTAAGTGTAAAACTAGTCATTAAACACAAATTTTGCATCAACAATTCAAAGTTTAATAAGTTTAATGTAAGTAGGTACTTGCAATGTTCAATCGTATTAACAAGTTCTTCAGATAAGAAACTTAGTAAATCATCAACTGGAACATTTGTAAACAAGGAATTATCATCAAAATGAACCATACTTAAATCATTTAAGTCAGTCAAGGTGCTTAATTTATCCACTAAATCTATATTGTTTTAACATTAATAATTAAATTTAGAATTTTATCCAACAATTGGGCTTAAAATATCAACAAGCCATTTAGATAATTTATAGGAAACTGAAACCTATGGAAATAGTAATTGGTCTAACTGGATTACCTGGTTTTTGCGTTTTATTAATCCATACATATAGCGTAAAGATGGATTATTGGAAGTAAATTTTTTAATTAATTCATCTTTGCCTTTCAGTAGATGTTTTATTGTTTTATTGAAATTGCTGTTAACAGTTTCTAAGGGATTCTTTTAAAGTTTAGAATAAGTTTCAGTATCATCTAGGAGATTATTAATTTTATCTTGTAATCATTTTCTTTCAAAATTACTATTGCATTTATTTTAGCTGCTCTAGTAAGACGCAAATTTTTATTACTAATAAGTGTATCATAAGACTTAAAGAATCTTTGAGTGTTTGTTTATTATTAAATTATTGTCAATTTATTTAAAATATTTCTAGTTAGATTAGGCTAAATTAAATTGCGCTTGTTACAATAAGGTTAGGAAAGTTTTCTAAGGTTCTTTTGGTACAAAATTATTAATTTTTACATTAACATAAATTAAAAAATATATATCTTTAAACGTATAAGAGAAAATTTTAGAAAAGACTTAATTTTTAATGAGTTCTTACTAATTGACCAGTTTTACCTATTAGGCACGACACACACACACACACACACACAAACACACACACGCATATATATATATATATATATATATATATATATATATATATATATATATATATATATATATATATATATATATATATATATGTCGTGCCGAATAGGTAAAACTTGCTATTTTGGCTAAAATAGCAACGCTCTTTATATGCAATAATTTCTGAACCTAACGAAAAAATATATTTCATTCTGTTTGTTTATTATTAAATTAATGTAAACTTATCTAAAATATATTTAGTTGGATTAAGCAATTTTGTTTCAAAAATTCCATGTATAAATTACTAAGAACAGATAAGAGTGGATTTCCTATTGCCATACCAAACTTCTAAGTGTAAAACTAGTCATTAAACACAAATTTTGCATCAACAATTCAAAGTTTAATAAGTTTAATGTAAGTAGGTACTTGCAATGTTCAATCGTATTAACAAGTTCTTCAGATAAGAAACTTAGTAAATCATCAACTGGAACATTTGTAAACAAGGAATTATCATCAAAATGAACCATACTTAAATCATTTAAGTCAGTCAAGGTGCTTAATTTATCCACTAAATCTATATTGTTTTAACATTAATAATTAAATTTAGAATTTTATCCAACAATTGGGCTTAAAATATCAACAAGCCATTTAGATAATTTATAGGAAACTGAAACCTATGGAAATAGTAATTGGTCTAACTGGATTACCTGGTTTTGCGTTTTATTAATCCATACATATAGCGTAAAGATGGATTATTGGAAGTAAATTTTTTAATTAATTCATCTTTGCCTTTCAGTAGATGTTTTATTGTTTTATTGAAATTGCTGTTAACAGTTTCTAAGGGATTCTTTTAAAGTTTAGAATAAGTTTCAGTATCATCTAGGAGATTATTAATTTTATCTTGTAATCATTTTCTTTCAAAATTACTATTGCATTTATTTTAGCTGCTCTAGTAAGACGCAAATTTTTATTACTAATAAGTGTATCATAAGACTTAAAGAATCTTTGAGGGCAATTGGGGATATTTTGTTTTAACATTGAGCTATATACCATCCCCTTACTAATATTAATTTCATCAGTGGATATATGAGAGAATTTTTCAAACTTACAAAAGGCTTTTGCAATTTCAACATTAAGTTTTTTTGAAGTTGCAAAACTTAAACCGAATCCTAGAGCATCAGTTGTATTTTAATCTAATATTTCATCTGAAAAGTTAATTAAAAAATTAATATTAACATGCTTTGTCCAATCACTATTTTCAATTAAAATGTCTAATTTTCTTTGCACTTTGTTTTTGAGTTCATTATAAAAAAAAATTGCGTTTATTATAGCAATGATCCAACATACTATGTTTCCCAATATTTTGAATGCTTCATTCTCTTATATTTTAGTAATTCCAATGTTTCTGAAGAATAATTCTCATAAAATCTTCAAAGGGACGATCTCTCTTGTCAAGGAGTTTATTTGGTAAAAGAGATTTGAGCAAAACTTGTTCATTCAAATATTTAAAAAAAAAAAAAGTAGAATTTATGCTTGTGTGACTTGATCAGTGAAGAGGAAACTGGGAAACAGAGAAATGATTAGGAAAGTTTACCGAGAACATTGTGACGAGTCGTGTGGTGTCGTTATTATATTAACCTATTAACCTTTTATTTGTATAGTTCCTTGATAATGTGAGAAGTCACGAAAGCGAATGGAATTTCACTATTTTTTCACAGGGGTTGTTCTGCATATAAATATATATATATATATATATATATATATATATATATATATATATATATATATATATATATATATATATATATATATATATATATATATATATATATACTTTTATATATATACTTTTTCACAGAATCAGTCTTATGGAGATTGGAGTATCACAAAAGCTGGCAGCATCACCTGCACACTCTCAGGCAGCATCACCTGCACACTCTCAGGTTGTGCATCTCTGGATGGACGGACTGTCAGCGAGGGAAATTTCCCGAAAGTACAAGATTAGTGTTTGCACTGTGTACAGGTGGATAAACAAATGGAAACTTAATGTGAAATTTAAACTAGCATATAACAGAGATGTAATCCAGTACATATATGATTGGAACGCATCAGCCGTTTTCACTAGACAAATATTGTATCTGATGAATATCGGTGAGCTGTATAGAAATTATGAATTACTTTGTTTAATGCATTCTTTGGGGCATAATCTGTCGTATAATGTTTATATAAATTCTTTTTAAAATATAAAAACATTCTTTGGTTCGACTGAAAATGATATGATGTTAACTACACTTTTGAATGCTCTAAACAGCTGTGATCTTTATGAATGATGAAAGAAGTCATTTGTTTTTCGTAGAAAGTTGATTAATTTTCGTAAATGTGGAAGAAAATAAATATTTTTGGTCTGATGGAACATTAAAATCCCGCAATAAAAAAATACATATTTAAATAATTATAATGAACTGGTAAATATTTATCTGAGTAAAGTGCATTGACACTTGTTTTCTGTGTATAAGCTGATATCTTTAAATATCACAAATACTGTATCTGAATATATTTAAATCAAATTTAAAATGTGTTTCATTATTAGGAGTTCTGTAGTTTTTGTTTATAATTATTTCACGTTATTTTATTTATTATAGGTATTCTCTATAGTGTCTATAAATTATTTCTACTTTAAATTTAAGGACTACAATTGCACTAAAAATTCACAAGTTTCTTTGAACTATATTCTCAACAGTGTAAATATTAAGATTTGGTGAATATTTCAAAGAACAATAGTTAGTTAAGGATGAACTCGAAACTAAAAACTTATAGTAAAATATATGGATCCAGTAAAAGGCGTGGAATAAGTGAAGATATTATACTGAATAATGATTGTGAATTAATAAAAAAAATAGTGAACACTTTGCACACTAGATCGCTCACAACGAAACATTTAGGTCACTCAGAGTTTATTAACTAAGAGCATTTTGATCTCTATTTTCCGTATTAAAATATCATCTGGATGGTACTATGTGAACTGCAGCCATAATAACCTTAGTACAGCCATAATTACCTTAGTGCAGCCATAATTACCTTAGAGCAGCCATAATTGCCTTAGTGCAGCCATAATTACCTTAAAGCAGCCATAATTACCTTAGTGCAGCCATAATAACCTTAGTGCAGCCAAAATTACCTTAGAGCAGCCATAATTATCTTAGTGCAGCCATAATTACCTTAGAGCAGCCACAATTACCTTAGTGCAGCCATAATTACCTTAGAGCCGCCATAATTACCTTAGTGCAGCCATAATTACCTTAGAGCAGCCATAATTACCTTAGTGCAGCTATAATAACCTTAGTGCAGCCATAATTACCTTAGAGCAGCCATAATTACCTTAGAGCAGCCATAATTACCTTAGAGCAGCCATAATTACCTTAGTGCAGCCATAATAACCTTAGTGCAGCCATAATTACCTTAGAGCAGCCATAATTACCTTAGTGCAGCCATAATTACCTTAGAACAGCCATAATTACCTTAGTGCAGCCATAATTACCTTAGAGCAGCCATAATTACCTTAGTGCAGCCATAATTACCTTAGAGCAGCCATAATTACCTTAGTGCAGCCATAATTACCTTAGAGCAGCCATAATTACCTTAGAGCAGCCATAATTACCTTAGTGCAGCCATAATTACCTTAGAGCAGCCATAATTACCTTAGTGCAGCCATAATAACCTTAGTGCAGCCATAATTACCTTAGTGCAGCCATAATTACCCTAGTGCAGTAGAAACATATTCGTTGTCATTAACAACATATACTATATAGAAAAATTAATCTCTGTGATATTAACAATCACCTATAATACTTATCTTCTCAGTCGTTTATACCGAATGTACGTTGAATCTAGCTTCACCGACGCGTCATACGAAAAATATAGATTAAAGTTTTTCAGAACATGAACTATGCTAACCTTCCTATGGTGTATAAATATCCCTAGTTGGATGAATCTTATTGCAGGCAGCTGGCCCAGTGGCTAACGTGTCGGTCTGGAGTTTTACGACTCTCTGATCGCGGGTTCTAACCCCACCCGTGGTATGGTTTGTTTGCGATCGTGTCATTACGATGTCGTGAGTCATGCACTAATATACACTACCAAATTGTAAAAAAGTGATATTATTTTAACTAAATATTTCTCCAATCTCATGGAATTAGACTTTGCAGAATTAAAGAATTTTGCCACACTGAATATTCTAAACCGTAGCAAGTAACCGCAGATCTTGGTGAAAAACTAGAGAATAATGTAGAATTATTGTGTATGCGTTATCTTAATGACTTTGCAGGAACCATATGTTCTCTCGTTTATTTATACTGAGTTGTTCCCCACGCTATATATCTCTGACTAACGAACTTCTTGTTCAACATTCGTTTAAATATAAAAGAAATGCCAACAATTTTTATAATTCGTATAACTCCTTTAATGTGTTAATGATAAATTAGTCTAAGTATACATTATTGTTACATGCCACATCTTAAGGAAACTTTTGTTCTTTTGTGAACAATATATTATGGAACCTAATGAATGATGAATTCCAGGATATAATGGTCTTGTCGTCCCATCACTGGCCAAATCATATGTGAGGTAAAGATCTTTCAGAGTCTGGTTTGATCCCCATAGAGGGCAGATTTTACAAATGCATGAGAGCTATCCCAGTAGAGCAGTCGTGTCTTGCTGCCATCCTGGGCGAATTGACATGGATAAATTCTGTATCCTCCTCAGCCAATTAGCACTCTCTTCTTCCTGGGTGGGGTGCCATAAATTACTGAAACATGTATTCTTGTTCTGTAATCTCATTCCTGTCTTGCTTTTAAGACAATGTAATGTGGCATCTTATAATGGTGTGTACATTTAAAAATAAAAAAATGAAATAAATAGTATACGACATTAATTTGAAGTTTTTATTTTTATAGTTATATATAAATTATACATTTATATACGTGATGTACATACTCACTTGGAATTTATTATCCACCTTGAAGGTTCAAAGGAATATGACACAGTATATTTATAAATTTCATTTAGAGTTGCAGATCTTTATTTTTATAATTACTAATTGAACAACCTCATTACATATCGTGCAATACTGTATTTTTGTCAATGTATTGTGTCAATGTATTTTGTCTTTAAATAAAGCATATATTAAATATAGGGGGTGGTGGGAGAAAATTTTCAAACAGCTTCAAGGGAAAACCTTGAGTTTTCCCTGAAGCAAGTTTATTCTTTTCTCTGAGGATGAGGATCCCCAAGACAGTTCCAGAGGTGGTACCTCCTATATTTTATATGATATATATATATATATATATATATATATATATATATATATATATATATATATATATATATATATATATATATATAAACAACTATTGGAGGATAGATGGGCTAGTGAGAGTGTAGGCAATGGGGTGTAAATGTATGGGGTAGATTTAAAAATGTAGTGTTAGAGTGTTCAGCAGAAGTTTGTGGTTACAGGCGAGTGGGTGTGGGAGGGAAGAGGAGCGATTGGTGGAATGATGATGTAAAGAGAGTAGTAAGGAGAAAAGTTAGCATATGAGAGGTTTTTACAAAGTAGAAGTGATGCAAGGAGGGAAGAGTATATGGAGAGAAAAAGAGAGGTTTAAAGAGTGGTGAAGCAATGTAAAAGAGAGCAGATGAGAGAGTGGTGAGATGTTATCAGCAAATTTTGTTGAAAATAAGAAAAAGTTTTGGAATGAGATTAATAAGTTGAGGAAGCCTAGAGAACAAATGGATTTGACAGTTAAAAATAGGAGAGGAGAGTTATTAAATGGAGAGTTAGATGTATCGGGAAGATGGAGAGAATATTTTGAGGATTTGTTAAATGTTGATGAAGACAGGAAGCTGTGATTTCGTGTGTAGGGCAAGGATGAATAACATCTTGTAGGAGTGTGGAAGAGCCAGTTGTGGGTGTAGGGAAGTTCGTGAGGCAGTGGGTAGAATGAAAGGGGTAAGGCAGCTGGGATTGATGGGATAAAGATAGAAATGTTAAAAGCAGGTGGGGATATAATTTGGAGTGGTTGGTGCTATTATTTAATAACTGTATGGAAGAGGGTAAGGTACCTAGGGATTGGCAGAGAGCGTGTATTGTTCCTTTGTATAAAGGCAAAGGGGACAAAAGAGAGTGCAAAAATTATAGGGGAATAAGTCTGTTGAGTGTACCTGGTAAAGTGTATGGTAGAGTTATTATTGAAAGAATTAAGAGTAAAACAGAAAGCAGGATAGCAGATGAACAAGGGGGCTTTAGGAAAGGTTGGGGGTGTGTAGACCAAGTGTTTACAGTGAAACATATAGGTGAACAGTATTTGGATAAGGGTAAAGGTGTTTTTGTGGCATTTATGGATTTGGAAAAGGCGTATGATAGGGTAGATAGGGGCAATGTGGCAGATGTTGCAGGTGTATGGAATAGGAGGAAGGTTACTGAAAGCAGTGAAGAGTTTTTATGAGGATAGTGAGGCTCAGGTTAGAGTGTGTAGGAGGGAAGGGGACTATTTCCCAGTAAAAGTGGGCCTTAGACAAGGATGTGTGATGTCACCGTGGTTGTTCAATATATTTATAGATGGGGTTGTAAGAGAAGTGAATGCGAGGGTCTTGGCAAGAGGTGTTGGGCTAAAAGATAAAGAAGCAAATGCAAAGAGGGAGTTGTCACAGTTGCTTTTTGCTGATGACACTGTGCTTTTGGGAGATTCTGAAGAGAAGTTGCAGAGTTTGGTGGATGAATTTGGTAGGGTATGTAAAAGAAGAAAATTGAAAGTGAATATAGGAAAGAGTAAGGTGATGAGGATAACAAAAAGATTAGGTGACGAAAGATTGGATATCAGATTGGAGGGAGAGAGTATGGAGGATGTGAATGTATTCAGATATTTGGGAGTGGTCATGTCAGCAGATGGGTCTATGAAGGATAAGGTGAATCGTAGAACTGATGAGGGGAAAAGGGTGAGTGGTGCACTTCGGAGTCTGTGGAGACAAAGATCTTTGTCCATTGAAGTAAAGAGGGGAATGTATGAGAGTATAGTTATACCTACACTCTAATATGGGTGTGAAGCATGTGTGATGAATGTTGCAACGAGTAGAAGGCTGGAGGCAGTGGAGATGTCATGTATGAGGTCAATGTGTGGTGTGAATATGCATAGAATTCGGAGTTTGGAAATTAGGAGGAGGTGCGGGATTACCAAAACGATTGTCCAGAGAGCTGAGGAGGGGTTGTTGAGGTGGTTTGGACATGTAGAGAGAATGGAACGAGACAGAGTGACTTTGAGAGTGTATAAATCTGTAGTGGAGGGAAGGCGGGGTAGGGGTCGGCCTAGGAAAGGTTGGAGGGAGGGGGTAAAGGAAGTTTTGTGTGCGAGGGCTTGGACTTCCAGCAAGCATGTGTGAGCGTATTTGATAGGAGTGAATGGAGGCATATGGTTTTAATACTTGACGTGCTGTTGGAGTGTGAGCAAAGTAACATTTATGAAGGATTCAGGAAACCGGCAGGCCGGACTTGAGTTCTGGAGATGGGAAGTACAGTGCCGGCACTCTAAAGGAGGGGTGTTAATGTTGCAGTATTATAACTGTAGTGTAAATCACCCTTCTGGCAAGACAGTGATGGAGTGAATGATGATGAAATTTTTTCTTTTCGGGCCACCCTGCCTTGGTGGGAATCGGCCGATGTGTTAATAAAATATATATATATATATATATATATATATATATATATATATATATATATATATATATATATATATATATATATATATATATATATATATATATATATAACAACACTGCGACTAGCCGAGGATTCGAACCCATGTAGTTTTGGCCCTGCCCCGTGGCGAGCCAAAATCACATGACGCCTTAACCCACTGAACTTCACAATCCTACAATAACAAAGCACCCAGCCACGTTAGGTGTGTTACTCCTGGTCCGAGGACATACGGTGGTGTGGGTGCCTCTAAGCTAATTTCATTCTCATCCCCGTTTGGTGCACTAGCCTCCACAAGCAGTATATATATTTTGACCACGATCGAGTGGTATTGAATCAATAACAACACTGCGACTAGCCGAGAATTCGAACCCACGGCAGCCACATGAGCACTAAGGAGTCACTGCTAACGGCTGCTACACAGCACAATGCACTGACGAAAAAGACCCCCTGTATAGTAGGCCTTTGATTTTCGTCACAGCATTATGCCGGGATCTCCCGGCATAATGCCGTGACTAGCACTATATATATATATATATATATATATATATATATATATATATATATATATATATATATATATGACTCACGAAATCGTAATGACACGTTTGCAAACAAACCATACCACGGGTGGGGTTCGAACCCCACCCGTGATATGGTTATATATATATATATATATATATATATATATATATTATATATATATATTTCAAAATTTTTGTTATACGTTATTATAACAAGCGCAATTTAATTTAGCCTAATCCAACTAAATATATTTTAGATAAGTATATAATAAATATATAATAATTTAATAATAAACAAGCCTCCTCCTTATATATATATATATATATATATATATATATATATATATATATATATATATATATATATATATATATATATATAAGGAGGAGGCAGTTAGGTTAAGATATAAACAACTATTGGAAGATAGATGGGCAAGTGAGAGTATAGGCAATGGGGTCGAAGATGAATGGGGTAGGTTTAAAAATGTAGTGTTAAAGTGTTCAGCAGAAGTTTGTGGTTACAGGAAAGTGGGTGCGGGAGGGAAGAAGAGCGATTGGTGGAATGATGGTGTAAAGAGATTAGTAAGGGAGAAAAAGTTACCTTATGAGAGATTATTACAAAGTAGAAGTGATGCAAAGAAGGAGGAGTATATGTAGAGAAAAAGAGAGGTTAAGAGAGTGGTGAAGCAATGTAAAATGAGAGCAAATGAGAGAGTGGGTGAGATGTTATCAACATATTTTGTTGAAAACAAGATAAAGTTTTTGAGATTAATAAGTTGAAGAAGCCTAGGGAACAAACGGATTTGACAGTTAAAAATAGGAGAGGAGAGTTATTAAATGGCGAGTTAGAGGTATCGGGAAGATGGAGGGAATATTTTGAGGAGTTGTTAAATGTTGATGAAGACAGGGAAGCTGTGATTTCGTGTATAGGGCAAGGAGGAAAAACATCTTGTAGGAGTGAGGAAGAACCAGTTGTGAGTGTGGGGGAAGTTCCAAGTGGGGATCTGTAACAAGTGGTGTTCCACAGGGATCAGTCTTAGGCCAGTTGTTGTTTATAATATACATCAATGACCTTGATGAGGGAATTACCAGTGATATGAGCAAATTCGCCCGTGACACGAAGATAGGTAGAATAATTGATTCAAACGTAGATGTCAGGGAACTTCAGGAGGATTTAGACAAACTCAATTCCTGGTCAGAAAAGTTGCAGATGCAGTTCAATGTAGATAAATGCAAGGTTCTCAAGCTCGGGAGTGTCCATAACCCAAGCACTTATAAGTTAAATAACGTAGAACTTAGCCATACAGATTGCGAAAAGGACTTGGGGGTTATGGTAAGCAGCAACCTTAAACCAAGACAGCAATGCCTAAGCGTACGTAATAAGGCAAACAGATTACTGGGATTTATATCAAGAAGTGTAAGCAACAGAAGCCCAGAGGTTATATTACAGCTTTATACATCGTTAGTAAGGCCTCACCTAGATTACCCAGCTCAGTTCTGGTCTCCATATTACAGAATGGATAATAATTCCTTAGAAACCATTCAGCGTAGAATGACTAAATTAATACATAGCATTAGAAATCTTCCGTATGAAGAAAGATTATAATGGACTTAGAGAACACTTATCAACTGTGGACTGGGGTAACGAAGAGAGGTATCAATATGACAGTTTTCTTAACACTATACAGGCTGCCCAAAGAACATTTATCCCGTATAAAGAAATTAGATCAAGTAGAAATGACCCAAAATGGATGAATAATAGGCTCAAGTATCTTTTAGGGCAGAAGAAAGGAATTTATAGGCGCATAAAAAGAGGTGAGGGTCATCTTACAAATCAGTATACTGACATTAAGAGGGATGTTAAAAAGGGATAAGAAAAGCTAAACGGGATTATGAAATTAAAGTTGCTAGGATTCAAAAACTAACACAAAAGTTTTTTCCAGGTTTATAGAACAAAAGTTAGAGATAAGATAGGTCCCCTTAAAAATAACTCTGGGCATCTTACTGACAAGGAGAATGATATGTGCTCTATTTTAATAATTATTTTCTCTCAGTTTCACACAGGAAGACACTAATAATATCCCAGTAATTAGTTTTTATAGTTTCCCTGAAGAAGATAAATTATGTAATATCACAGTCACTAGTGAAATGGTTATGAAACAAGTAGACCGACTGAAACAAAATAAATCGCCGGGTCCTGATGAGCCTTTGCAAGGGTTCTTAAGGAATGCAAAATGGAACTCTGTGAACCATTAAGTAACATTTTTAATTTATCTCTTCAAACAGGTGTAGTGTCTGATATGTGGAAGATGGCTAATGTAATTCCTATTTTTAAAGCAGGGGACAAGTCACTACCGTGAAATTACCGCTTCAATAAGCCTGACCTCAATTGTAGGCAAATTACTAGAGTCAATTATAGCTGATATTATAAGAAACCATCTCGATAAACATAATTTGATTAACGATACTGAGCATGGATTCACGAAGGGCCGTTCCTGCCTAACTAATTTATTAACTTTCTTCGGTAAAGCTTTTGAGGCTGTTGATCACGATAAGGAATTCGATATTGTTTATTTAGACTTT
>WNWK01032997.1:0-10000 GCA_009830355.1 Cherax destructor
TTTTCTATTATCTCCTTCTTCACTTCTATCGTACATATATTTCTGTTCCTCTTTGCCACAGGCTTAGCACTAGGATCTTTCCTTGGACCCATGGTAGCTTATTTAGCAGTTGCAAGCACTAAAAACAGTGGAATAATGACAATATACTGGTATGAATGCGTGGGTGTGGGTGGGTGGTCGCTCTCGCTTGTAAACAATAGCACTGACGCTCCCTGGAGTGCGCGCTCAGCTGGGCGCCAAGCGGACAGGTCCGGTACGAAAGTCGTAAGACGAATCAATCATCGGATGTCGCATTCAAATTTCTTACGTTATAAGTATCGGATATCGAATATAACGTAAGATGATAGCATCGTAAGTCGAGGTACCACTGTACTAGTCTCGGAGATTCTTGTAGGTTTTGATATTGTTGGTAGTAACAAGCAGTTGCTCATAGTGTTTGTGAATTCTGTTACTTGTGGGTCCTGGTCATGTAGGAGATTTATATTGAGATCTCCTGTGAGCAGCAAATGGTCTTTGTTCATGTGTGCATCAGTTATCAGGTTACCTAGTTTTTCACTAAAGTGGTGAATGTTTGACTGTGGTAATCTGTAGATGTTTATCACTGTGAGGGGTTTTTGCAGGTCTTTTGATTTAAATTTAGCTATAATATATTCTCCATGCTCATCCCTTATGCAAGAGTTATTGATACATTCAAGTTGATCTGAGTAATATATAGCTATTCCACCCCCACGCTGATCTGTCCTACAGTTGTGAATGGCTGTGTAACCTGGGATGGCATAGACATCTGTAGTATCAGGCTTTAGCCAGGTCTCAGTGAGTGTGATGATTGACATATTGGTCTGGAGGGATTGGAGTAATGCTGTGAGGTCATCATAATGTTTGCTCAAAGATCTAACATTGTAATTGAAGATAGTTATGTTATTGTTGGCTCTGAGTAATGTCTTTGCTTGATCTGCTGTGTAATAGTTGCAGTTGCTGCTGGAGTCATATAAGTCATTTAATAATAGGTTGATATCAGGATCAATTCCTGTAATCATAAGATTTGATGTGATTCTATAACTAGACCTGAGAATAATAGATAATACTAAACTTAATAATATGGTACTAGATTAAATTCTTAGGAACTATTTGAATATTACAAATTTTTAATAATAGTTTGCAGAGATATAAGGTATTTGACAGAGTTCTTGGCACGTGAATTTGTACCTTAGTCAATTTATACAAATGCAATTAATTGAACTATGGTAGTTTTACTAAAGCTGGGAATAAAGGAGCTAGGGAAAATAATAGTAAACAATGAAGTAAAGTAAATTAGTACCTGAGTTAGCATCTTAATTATTATAATAAAAATTAATATAAGAACTATGGGAGTTAGATTTTTAAAAATAAAAACTATGGAATATAATAGTAAACAATGAGAGTTAACACTTTAGGGAATATAATAGTAAACAATGAGAGTTAACACTTTAGGGAATATAATAGTAAACAAAAAGAGTAAAACACTTTAGCACCAGAATTAGCACCTTAATTATCTTTTAAAGCTTCAAGTAAAGGAGTTATTGGATGAAAGGCAGTACTAGGTATTGATTTGTTGGGAACTATGTCAAGAGAATATATAAATGGGGATTAAATTAAATGGACAGATAGTAAATATGATATAAAATTAACTTATAAAATTAACTTAGAAGCAAGATTTGATTTATATTATAAAGTTTAAGCAAGTAATAGCACTAAAAGTAAAGTACATAGTGTATGAGGTAGTTGGTACTAGCTAGTATAAAGTTAGTACAAAAAATTTCACAATGTAGTAGTAACATACACTAATACACTGCTACACTCCGTGCATGAATGCTACACTCCCTGCATGCCTGCTACACTCCCTGCCTCTATGCCTGCCTCCCTTGAATTCTATCATGTTTCTCACTTTCTTTACCAAAGGAACTTTACTAATAACTTTCTTGGGAGCCATGGTTACTTATTTCGCAGTTGCACTGACAAAAAACAATGGAAAACAAGCAAAATGTTTGGATGAATGAGCAGAAGCTTCCTTACGCACCGAGAGACACAAACAAACTGAAGCGCAAGCGTCTCCAGCCGGTGGGTTGACGCGTCCAATACGGCCGCTAACCGGAAAAACGGCCGCTAACCGGGAGCCGTAAAACCGGCCGCTAACCGAGTTGGCCGCTAACAGGAACGGCCGCTAAGCGAGGGTCCACTGTATTACATTTAAGTGGTCTTTTATGGTCTGAAGAGTAGCATCTTTGCAGTTGGTGTGGTTTATGCCACTTGGAAAGAGTGCACTGTTAATTATTACCGAGTTCGATAACTTATCTTGCTCAGTTTTATCTTCTTGGTTAGTAAAATATTCAGTCAGCTGGGTATCCATGTTTGTCTTCCAGTCCTTAACATCATCTTCAACCTTCGTGTTTAGGGATGTTATTTGCTCTGTATGGCTGGCTATGACTGATTGGAGGATCTTTCCAAAATCAGCCATTCCAGCTGATGTAAACTTTTGTTCAAAGCTAAGGATCTTTCTTTCAAGGTAGGCTAACTTAGTTTCATGTTTAGATAGTGTTGTATGAAGATTCATGTTTTCCTCATTTAGGGTGGTGATGTATGACTTATGAGTGACAGGATCATTTGTCATACCTGAGATCATTTCAGATGGTTCAAATCCTATGAAGGCAGTGTGGTTTGAGGGAGATTCAGTCATGATTGGGGTTGTTGCTGTTCCGTCATCTTGGGTGGTGGTTGAGCAGGGTGAGTGAGAGTCAGAGTCAGCCATTGTGTTTATTGATGTGTTGCCTGGGGTGGTGGTGGGAGGGTGGATGATGCACCGGCGTCCTTCTGGGTAGTCAAGGGAAATAGTCGAGTTCTTGGTGATTTTTTGCTGTTCTTTTTGTTGCTTCTTCTGTTATTAAGTCTCATAGTGGTACAGGGGTTGTTGTAGATAAGACATAGAAGCTATGCAGTCATCCCTCCATTTTCGTGTATCTCTGTTTTCGTGTGTTTCAGTTTTCGTGCATTTTTTCGGGGAAAATTTACCTCTGTTTTCATGTGATTCCCTCCGTTTTCGTGCTTGGTCCGGAACCTGTCCACCAGTGCCGCGCACATACAAAGGCCGTAGGCCACCACCCACGCACATTTTGTCACGCAGTCTAGCATTGTTTACGCTTGAGTGAACATCACCCCAGGAGTTTATACAAAACATTTATTAACAATTCATTGTTTTTGGGCATTGGTTATTGTGTGTGACTACTAAATAAGCTACCATGGGCCCAAAGAAAGCTCCTAGTGCCAGTCCTTTGGTAAAGAAAGTGAGAAACACGATGGAGTTTAAAAGTGTAGCAGGTATGCAGGGAGTGTAGCAGGTATGCAGGGAGTGTATCATGTATGCAGGGAGTGTAGCATGTATGCAGGGAGTGTAGCATGTATGCAGGGAGTGTAGCATGTATGCAGGGAGTGTAGCATGTATGCAGGGAGTGTAGCATGTATGCAGGGAGTGTAGCATGTATGCAGGGAGTGTAGCATGTATTCAGGGAGTGTAGCATGTATGCAGGGAGTGTAGCATGTATGCAGGGAGTGTAGCATGTATGCAAGGAGTGTAGCATGTATGCAGGGAGTGTAGCATGTATGCAGGGAGTGTAGCATGTATGCAGGGAGTGTAGCATGTATGCAGGGAGTGTAGCATGTATGCAGGGAGTGTAGCATGTATGCAGGGAGTGTAGCATGAATGCAGGAAGTGTAGCAGGTATGCAGGGAGTGTAGCATGTATGCAGGGAGTGTAGCATGAATGCAGGAAGTGTAGCAGGTATGCAGGGAGTGTAGCAGGTATGCAGGGAGTGTGGCATGTATGTGCAGGGAGTGTAGCAGGTATGCAGGGAGTGTAACAGGTATGCAGGGAGTGTAGCAGGTATGCAGGGAGTGTAGCAGGTATGCAGGGAGTGTAGCAGGTATGCAGATAGTGTAGCATGTATGCAGGGAGTGTAGCAGGTATGCAGGGAGTGTAGCAGGTATGTAGGGAGTGTAGCAGGTATGCAGGGAGTGTAGCAGGCATGCAGGGAAGTGACCCCAGATAAGGACTTGGTACCTAAATTCCTTATGGAAGGGGATTCCCCTTCCAAAAAATAGGGTCTCTTCCCTCTCCACTCCTCCCTCTCTTCCATCCAGCAACACCAGTCTTCATAGAGTTCATTCATAGAGTTCATTCATTTGTGCATGTAAATCTATCTTTAAGGCCCCCCCAAAATTTTTTTTTCCAAACTTCTGGGTTTCTGGAACGGATTAATTGAATTTCCATTATTTCTTATGGGAAAAATAGTTTTGGTTTTTGCCGATTTTGTTTTTAGCTAATCCATCTGGAACGAATTAAAATCGAAAACCGAGGGATGACTGTATACCCATGTTTCAAAGAGTTCCACAAGCTGCAGGAGTCTTAGGAAAGTGTTCAGTGAGTGTTACATATGTATATATATTATAGAACAATAGTAATGAACATTTTTTTATTGTTTGTTTGTGTAAACAAGTTTTGTAAACAATATAAAGATACTAATGTTTATACTAGTATAGTGTTGCCTACAACGAGTGTATATATAAACATTGCACCTTACCTTTGTCTAATAGACCACATAAGTTACGTAAAAAAAGAAAATAGTGAAAAAAACAAGAAATCTACGAATGGAAGTAAACAAATGTTTACCGAGTGAGCGGCAGTCGCCGCTGTTGCCGTACGCAGATCATTTTCTGCCAACTTTACACCTCCATATCTCGGTAAGTATTGATGGCAAAAATCTGTTTTTAGGATAAAAACAATCGGAAAAATAATCTTAACATTTTGATAAAAATATTTTTTTTTTTTTTCGAATATTTTGCGACAACAGAATGGCACTCAGGATTGAGGGTTGCGACAGTCAAAGGGTTGAGGTTGACACTTTTGTCCTCCCTGCCAATAAGCGAAGATGTTATCCTTGCAATATAGCTCGTTTAATGTTTGACTGCCTTGAACTCCCACCTTCGGTCTACATTACAGGTCAACGTTTACAAGTTCGAAAGTGTTCGTGACCAGATGAAAAAAATTGGCGAATTTTTTGGTCGTGAACCGATTTGTTCGTGTTCGGAAGCGTTCGTGAGCAGAGGTTCCACTGTAGTATTGGGCTGGTTGTTTCCTCCCAGTATGAACAAGGTTTTTGGCTGCAGATTTATTACCTTTGCTGACAACGCAGTTGCTGATGTCAGCTGATTTAGTTGTTCAGTAGTGGGTGGTCAGTACCTTAACGTCAGTTCTTTTCTGGCTACTTCTACTGCTGACTGGCCGTTGAGCGTGAAGTTAAGACACGTACCCAGGGGACGGTGACCCCTACACCACAACAGTGTAGAAACTGCTGGCGTTTTGGTCATCCAGCGAAATATTGCAGGTCCATGGCTGAATGCTCAGTCTGTGGTGCCGACGACCATGCCAGTCCTTCTTGTACTTTACCTCCCTCTTGCCTTAACTGTCATGAGGCACATCCATCATACTCTCGCCGTTGTCAGGTTTATCTGAATGAGCGGGAAATCCGTTGTCTCAAAGAGGCGGAAGGCTTCTCATATGCTATGGCCATCTCTCATCTACGCCTTCAAGGGAGACTTCCTCATATTTCCTATTCTTGCATTGCTAAACGTCGCCCCACCTCTGTGGTTACAACATCCTCAGTCACCCCTGTCTCGAATCCTTTTGATGTTCTTGGCTCCGAGGTCCCTACCTCGGCATTCCATACTGTCCACACTCCTTCCTCTACTCACTCGCACAGTTCTGAGTCTACTTGTCCTCGTCCTTCACCTAAACCTCCGCGCCCCCCTTCTTATCATAAGTCCGGCAAAAAATCTCTATTGCCAGGTTCTTCGCCTCCGACTAGTTCTGTAACGTGTGTGGAGGTTCATCCTCCTCCTCGTACAATATCTTCATTCCCTGTCCCCTCTCAAGTTCCTTAACTGAGTGTCCCTCCCCAGGCCACTTCCACTCCTGTCCCCTCCCAAGCCCCTTTGACAGTTTCCTCTTACATCTTCTTGCGCTCTACTTTAGTACAGTCTATAGTCTCCCCGATGGTTGCTCACTCTTTTTCCATTTCTAATGTAGTCCCACATTCTGCATCTTTGTCTTCCGAAAATCTGGAAGCTATCTATAAATCATGGCTTATTTGCAGTGGAATATCCGAGGCCTCAGGGGTAACCGGGTTGAGCTTCAGGTGTTGCTCTCCCAGTTTTTCCCTGTTGGTGTCTGTTTGCAAGAACCCAAATTGCAATCCTCTGTTATCCGGCCTTTTTCAGGTTATGATTTGTTATTCATTGGATCCTTTTTCCGATGGATCCTTTAACGAAAGTGCTCTTCTTGTGCGTACTGGTGTTCCATATCGTCAGCTCTATGTTCATTCTTCTCTACATTACACCGCAGCCCGTATCCACTTGAATAAGTGGTGTACACTCTGTTCTTTATCTCTCTCCCCTTCGCGAGCATTGTCTATCCCAGATGTTGATTTTCTGGTTTCTTCATTGCCGCCACCCCTTCTATTACTTGGCGATTTTAACGCACACCATTTTCTTTGGGGAGGGTCGCACTGTGACTCCCGTGGCGTTCAGTTGGAGACATTTCTTGCTTCTCTCCCCCTCCATGTTTTAAATACGGGTACTCCTACCTATTTTGATCCCCGAACTCATTCTTTCTCCTGCATCGATCTTTCCATCTGCTCTTCATCAACTGTCCTTGACTTCACCTGGTCTGTCCTCCCGGACTTGCATGATAGCGATCATTTCCCAATCATCCTTAGGTCCCCTTCGTATTCTCCACCTCCTCGTAGCCCACGCTGGCAATTTGACCGGGCGAAATGGGACCTTTACGCACAACTTACTGCCTTTCATGAGGTTCCTTCCTCGTCCTCTATTGATGAGGTTTTACATCTCTTTTCGTCCTCCGTCTTCACTGCAGCTTCACATTCTATCCCCCAAACCTCGGGCAAGCATTCTCTGAAGTGCGTGCCTTGGTGGTCTCCTGCTTGTGCTCGGGCAGTACGTTTGAAACGTGCTGCATGGCGCATGTATCGGTATAACAGAACCACAGAGAGACTCCTTGATTTTAAGCAGAAGAGAGCAATTGCTCGCCATGTCATACGTGATGCTAAATGCACTTGGTGGCTAGATTACGTTTCTACTGTCACTTCGGCTTTCTTGATGAGTGCAGTCTGGAAGAATGTGCAGAAATTGAGTGGTAAATTCTCACCCGACCCGGCTCCTGTTCTTCAGGTTGCCTGTGTCGATATAGCACACCCCCTTGCCGTTGCCACTGAAATTGGTAATCATCTGGTCCGCATTTCTCAGGGGCTCCATCTATGCCTCTCGTTCCTTTCTTCTAAGTCTGCCAGCGAGTTAAAGCCCTTAGATTTTTCTTCTCTCAGAGAAGAATCTTATAATGTGCCTTTTACCCTTCAAGAACTGGAAGCAACACTCTCTGCTTGCCGATCATCGGCAGCTGGGCCAGACGGCATAGATATTCGTATTCTACAGCATTTACATCAGTCTGCTCTTACTGTCCTCTTACGACTCTTTAATCTTAAATGGTGTCTGTTCTATTCCTCTAGCTTGCGCGAAAGCCCAACTACCTACGGCGGCTTCTCACTCTTTTTTTCTAGACCACTTCTATTCTCATTCCCATGCCATCGCAGTACAGGTCTCCCTCAACATTCGCGTTTTCCACTTTCGCGGGCTTCACACATTCGCGAATTCCTGGCTGCCGAATTCCCGGCTGCCAAATTCCCAGCCGCCAAATTCCCACCCACCAAATCATATTTAAGTTTCCCGCCACCCGAGCGTCCCTACTACCTTCCTTCTGACCCGGCAGCCAGCCCGCCTACCACTCACTCACTGAGTGTTTTCTTCGTTCATTATTTGTTAATAAACTACAGTATAACATGTATGTAGTACTATATAGTACAATATTTTACTATGTTTTCATGCATTTTATGATTGTTCATGGTTCAATAGGTTAAGGAAGCAGTAAGTAATGAATGTACTAAATAAAGGTTATCTATCTATTACAATTATTCCAAATTGATATCAGAAACATGATAAATACCCTAGAACTGTAAAAAAGATGCTGAAATGAATAATATATGCCGTATTATATGAGTTGGGTAAGAGAGCAGGCATACCGCCACCATAAAAGATGTTTACATCAGGGTAAACATGTCTAAATCACTTTTGTCATAAGAACAAATGCAAAAATAGCATTTATTATTTTTAGAATAATAATAATTTATAATAATTGATTTGGAACACTTTAAATGTCATCAGTATTTGGTAGCTGACATTTAGAGCACTCCACAGCAATTATTAATTATTATTATTATTATTATTATTATTAGTATTAGTATTAGTATTATTTCCCTACAATATATTGTAGGGAAATAATAATAATAATAATAATAATTAATAATAATTGCTGTGGAGTGCTCTAAATGTCAGCTACCAAATACTGATAACATTTAAAGTGCTCCAGATCAATTATTATAAATTATTATTATTCTAAAAACAATAAATGCTATTTTTGTATTTGTTCTTATGACAAGAGTGATTTAGGCATGTTTACCCTGATGTAAACATCTCTTATGGTGGCGGTCTGCCTGCTCTTTTACCCCACTCATATAATATGGCATATATTATTCATTTCAGCATCTTTATTACAGTTCTAGGGTATTTATCATGTTTCTGATATCAATTTGGAATAAATGTAATAGATAACCTTTATTACTAATATTAGTATAATTACACAACATTTTATTAACGCTAAGGCTAACATCCACCACCTATGACGACTCACCAGACACTGAATGTTTCTGCGCCTCTCCCTCCCTCCAATAGCTCCTCCCACTTCGTAACGATGTTAGATGGTAAATTTAATGTATTTTTCTGTAAGCTTAACTTGTTGTATGTGTATTTTATTTTTTTATTGTTTTCTGTAATACAGTGGTCCCTCGGTTTTCGCCGAAAATTCGTTCCAGAATGCTGCTCAAGTGCCATTACCGAACGAATTTTCTTCCTTAAGAAATAATGTCACGTAGGTTAGTCTATTTCAGACCCCCAAAAATACACTTGCAACAGCACTTACGAAAATACACTTTGATAAATGTTCGAGTTTGGAGATGCACGAAAACCGAGGGACCAGTGTATATGAGTTATGCAAATTAAAATAAAAGTTATGAAGTTGGAGTTTAATTTTTTTCTTTCTAATGTATACATATTTAATTCAACATTTGGCATCATTACAAAGTGGGTGGAGCTACAGCAGAGGGAGAAGAAGCACTGTGTCAGTAACTCTTGATTCCCCATGACACTTCACAACACTATAAAATAAGTATTGTATAATTATACTATTACAGGCCTTCCTCCACAGCCAGCTCATGTCAAAATAACATGTATATAGTACATTATTTTACGATGTTTATAAGTGTTTTATGGTTGTTCATGGTTCAATAGGTTAAGGAAGCAGTATTGTATTATATTTCGCAGCAGTCTTCCCGGACAGCGTCGTGCGAGGGCATCTGTTACCCTTGGCTAGCATCTTTACGGCTGGATTGTATGCCATTCTTGTGGCACTTATCCGTATTGCATCTATGCCTGTGTCACCATTTGTGGTCGTTTCAGACTCCCTTAGTGCTTTACAGGCTATCCGTAAAATTGATACACCTCAACCCCTAGTTCTTCGTATCCAACTATGGTTACGCCGTATCTTTAGCAAACACAAAGATATTGTTTTTTGTTGGGTCCCTGGTCATGTTGACGTACAGGGCAATGAACAGGCAGACACTGCTACGCGGTCAGCAGTACATGACCTTCCAGTTTCATATAGAGGTGTTCCTTTCACGGACTATTTTGCAGTCATTGCTACCCACCTTCGCACCCGTTGGAAACAACGCTGGTCTGACCTGCTAAATAACAAACTTCATTCTATTAAACTGATTATAGGTTTCTG
>WNWK01032997.1:15000-21495 GCA_009830355.1 Cherax destructor
CTATCACTTCCTGTTGTACCCCCACAGGATGTACTCTGAGATGTACTCCTTCCCCTTGAAACAGCATATGGCACGCTACCAGAGTGCATATACCGTCGTATATACTGACGCTTCACTGGAGAATATTCTGCTCCACTCTCACTACTGGAACTGTTTTGAAGAGCTTGGAGTTCATATTCACTATCACTATCATCACCATTGCTCACATCAGAGTCCGGGATATGAGTAAATAACAGTTTCCTCTTTCGTTCTGGAACAATTGAGCGTGAACAAGATGCTACAACACCGGAGGTGGATGGCTGAGGGTCGTCTGGGTTTTCCTCAATGTTACTGGTATTATGGTCATTAGTTTTGGTCACAACCTCCTCAAAACCTTGAAACTCATCATCACTGACACTCCCATCGGTGTTAGAACTGTCACTGGGGAACAAAAGTGTTCCAATTCGCCGAGGAGTGAGGAGTTTCTTACCGTGAGGCATGGTGAACAGGGTGTACTAACATGGAGTTCCCACAATGCACCACTGGGTCGCCAATTTTTTTCCTACTGCGCACACTGACCACGCAGACCCATTCTCTTACCACTAGGCCTACCAGCCATTTCGCACTTAATTTGAAGGCGCTAGAATTTATGCGTACTAGTATGTGAATAACCCCAGCACGTAAGCTATACTTTTACGACCGAAACCCCGAAAGGGTTAACTAAACCAGATGAACCTCACATACAACCTATTGACACGGTCAACAAATTTAATATCGTTTCTACTGTAGGATCAAAGCTAACAAGTAAAATTCTTAGCTCAAATATCCAGCCAAAAGACTACCTCACTGGCAACTACCCAAATACAGTGGACTCCCGGAGTTCGTCATTAATTCGTTCCAGAATGCTGCTCAAGTGCCGTTACCGAACGAATTTGTTCCCATAAGGAATAATGTAAATTAGATTAGTCCTTTTAGACCCCCAAAAATACACTTACATAATTGTTCGAGTTTGGAACAGTACGAACTCCGGGGGTCCACTGTACAGTGGTCCCTCGGTTTTCGGTCATCTCCAAACTCGAACATTTATGTAAGTGTATTTTCGTAAGTGCTGTTGCAAGTGTATTTTTGGGGGTCTGAAATAGAATAACCTACGTGACATTATTTCTTAAGAAAGTAAATTCGTTCGGTAATGGCACTTGAGCAGCATTCTGGAAAGAATTTTCGGCGAAAACCGAGGGTCCACTGTACTATATACAGTAGGGCCCCACTTATACGGCAGGTTAGGTTCCAGGCTACTGTCGGAAAACAGACTTCGCAGAAAAGGAGAACTCCATTTTTTCCATTTATAAATGCATATAAATGCCAGATAACAAGTTTACTCTAACATATATTAAGTTAGCAATAGAACTAGGCATTAAAAAGTAAGATACACACACATTACACTCATTATTTATCTCAAAATATTTGTAGTCTTAATGTAGGACAAAAAAGTGAGTAGTATTTTCTCTAAGAAGTCAGGTGTGGTAGGTATTGTAGCCCTCCTGGCCACCCCACCCACACATACTATACTATGATGCTTAAAGCGCCCTAGAGTGATACAATGCATATACAGTACACTCATTACTTACCTTAAAATATTTGTGGTCTTAATGTAGGGTGAGAGGTGAAAAGTATTTATTTGTAGAAAGTCGTGTGGGAGGTATGGCATCCTGCCTGGCCACTCCCACCTACTATGACATTAAGTGCCCTAGAGCGATAAAATGCATATGCAGTGGGACCCCGGAAATAGGCCGGTCTGATTATCGGCCTGCTCAGAAATCGATCGCTTTTTTCGGCCCAATTTTGGCCCAGTTATCGGCCCTGCCCCTACTATCGACCCACGTACCAGACCTGTCTGCCTGCCCCGCGCTTGCGCGCCTTGCCGCGCAGGCATCGTGAGCCAGTCTAGCTTTGTTTATCACAAATTCATTGTGTTTAGTGCTTGTTTATTGATTGTGACTGTGAAATAAGCCACCATGGGCCCAAAGAAACTTCATAGTGGCAGCTCTTTGGTAAAGAACATAAGAACATAAGAATGGAGTAACACTGCAGAAGGCCTACTGGCCCATACAAGGCAGGTCCTTATCAAAACCACCACTACCTAAGAATTTACTCCTGTACTCATGACACCAATCAAACCCAGCCCCTCCCACTCATATATTTGTCCAATCTCTTTTTAAAGCCACCCAAGGTCCTAGCTTCTCACCCTACTCGGAAGATTGTTTCACGCATCTACAACTCTGTTAGAAAACCAGTACTTGCCTATGTCCTTTCTAAATCTAAATTTATTCAATTTAAATCCGTTATTTCTGGTTCTTACTTGGTTCAATATCCTTAGTATTTTATTAATATCTCCTTTGTTTATGCCCATCATCCACTTGTACATTTCGAAGATATCTTCCCTCATTCTACGTCTCTCCAGAGAGTGGAAATTCAATGCTCTAAGTCTATGTTCATATCAAACAAGATAGAATTGAAGAAAGAAATTGAGCAAAGTACCAAAGTGGAGGAGGAAGAGAGAGGGGAGAATGTGTCTTCTTCAGTGATTCACTGATTCTACGATATGTACGATACTAAAGCAGCATGAGTCGATAAAGGGTATAGCACCAGCCAGCGATAAAGTGTAGCATTAACAGTGTAGCAAGTAAGTTAACCCTTTCAGGGTCCAAGGCCAGTTTTGGAAGGGGTGCGCCAGTGTCCAAGAATTAAAAAAAAAAGATTCTTATTTTTTCTTATGAAATGGTAGAGAATCTTTTTTCTGAAGGTAATAAAACAAAAAGTACGAAATTTGATTGAAAATTGACGAAATTATGCTGTCGCGAATTTTGATGTGTCAGCGATATTTATGCATCAGTGATTTTTGCCGACTTTGACTCCCATTTTAGGCTATTTACATTATTCCAGTCGACCAAATTCTTAGCTATTTCACTAGTATTACTTCTATTCTATCGATTGAGCACAAGAAATCGCCCAGTCAACTGTTTCAACTACAAAATAAAGTGATTGGAAATTGGTAATTTAGCCAATTTAACTCAAAGTTCAAAATATTCCAATTTCAAAATAGGGTGCAGAATAAACAATGCAGGCATTCCTGGCACTAAACTAACATTTACTCTGTTCATTAGTTACATTTTCAGTCTTTACAAATGAATTCCATTTTCATTTTTTATTCACATAATGAATTTTTATTCAAACCAACAAATGGAAGATTTACTGTTAGGCAATATTGTAATAATTGTACAAATAATATCACCACATTTGTGAACGTATATTAGACCCACCAGCTGGCGCGTATTAGATGTGTGAGGTCATTTGATTACTCTTGAACATTGGCAAAAATTGAACATTTCCGCTACTTTGAGTTCAGTTTCAAGCCATTTACAGTACTAAAACCAATCAAAATCATCTCTATATCTGTAATATATCTTCCATTCTATCAAATGAGACCAAGAAATCGCAAGTACAACTATAAAAAGTATACGAAGAAACGATTTCAGTTGTTTTCTTTCATTATGCACTGTGTGCTGCAGGATTTGTTTTTATGTGGTGCACACTTACAACATAGATGTATTCTCTCATATCCAGGCCCAAATTTACTGCTCAAAGCTTATCTGAGTGAGCTGAGCTCATGACGTAGAATTACGGTTTGGACCCAGAACTCAAAGCCATAGAACTACGGCACAGACCCTGAAAGGGTTAAGTGATAGAAAATGACGACACGAAACTTAACTCCTACATTGTTGTTTGAGGAATATAGGGGCACTGACAAGAATGCCGCCCTCTGCCACCATCTCCTCCAAGGTAAGTGTAAATATTTCTTATTTATATAAGTATGAATATTTCTTATTTATTTATGTGAATATTTCTTATTTATAAATTAAAGTGTAAATATTTCTTATTTATAAATTAAAGTGTAAATATTTCTTATTTATAAATTAAAGTGTAAATATTTCTTATTTATAAATTATTAGTGTTTGTGTGAATAGTGGTGGAGCCTTTTGCTGACACCAACCACCACCATTATATGTACGGCTTATGGTCAGTGGCCTTTATAAACCCAACAACAACAACACACTACCACCAGTCCTCACATCCATTATGACATGTTTTATTCATTCTAGAGTAGTTTACAGTAGATCGTCATTTAGCACGGTAGTTACGTTCCTGAAAACGTTGTGTTAGATAATTAACCCTTTCGGGGTTTTGGTCATACTAGTACAGCTTACGCCCTGTGATTATGGATGTACTAGTATGCCTAAATAGTAGTAGCGCCCTCAAATCAAGCAGAAACAGGCTGTTAGGCCTAGATGTGATAGAATGGGTCTGTGCGGTCAGTGTGCGCAGTATAAAAAAATTCCTGCAAATCACACAGTGCATAATGAGGAAAAAAAATCTCTGACCGTGTTTTTGGTTTAAAACAGCGACTTTGCAGTCTATTTTTGTATGGTATTTATGCTTATATTCTCGTTTTCTTAGTCTCATTTTATAGAATAGATGATATATTACAGAAATAGAGATAATTTTGACTGGTTTCACGAAGACAAGTAGTACCCTGAAACTGAGCCCAAAGTAGCGAAAATGATCGATTTTGGCCGATGTTCAAGAGTAAACAAATCACACCATGCGTCCAATACACATCAACTGGAGAGTCTAATATTCTTGCACAAGTGCGCTGATATTATTTATACCATTTTTACAATGATGCACTTGTATACATAACAGTAAATCTTCTATTTTTTGTGAGAATAAAAATTCAAAATGGAAAGCAAAAGTAATGTAATAGGGGCCTAGAGACGTGACTAATGAACAGAGCAGATGTTATTTTAGTGCCAGGAATGTGTGCCTTGTTTATTATGGACCTTATTTTGAAATTGGCATCGTTTGAAATTTGTGTGAAATTGGCCAAATTGCCATTTTCTGACCACTATTTTGGGTACTTGAAATTGGTAAATAGGCATTTTTTGTACTCAATCGATAGAAGAAATGGAGTTCTAGTGAAATAGCTATAATTTTAGTAGACAGAAACATTGGAATTTGCCGAAAATAGGGCTCAAAGTGGGCAAAATCGCCGATGCGTAAATGTCATCGATACCGCTAACTTCGCAAAAATATAATTCTGTTAGTTTTCTATTAAATTTCATAATTTTTGTGGCGTTATGATCAGAAAAAGATACTCTATCATTTCATAAGATTTTTTTTTTTTTTTTTTTTAATTCTTGGACCCTGAGAACGAGTTTCGGAGAGGGTCCTTGGACCCCCAAAGGGTTAAAAGAACTTATGGGAAAAACAGGGTTATGTTCCCGATAGTCCCCAAAAAGCCAAACAAGTTTTTTTTAGACCAACAGATCTTTCAAAAATAAAAGTGAATATGTAATTGTAGTTGGTTATTGTGATGTAGTATGTTGTTTTTACTGCTTAAGACTACAAATGTAACAGAAATAATAGTATTTACCTTAAATTGTGGGTGCTGGTGTTTGTGGATGATTGTGAAGAGAGTGGAGAGTTATGCTGTGGCCCTACTGGGCTGAGGTGGATAGTAGAGGTTCTGGAACTGAAGTCGATGTTGTACTGAGTGTCTAACTTTAAGTCATTCAGTAAGTCAGTCAGTCAAGTCATTCAGTAAGTCATTCAGTAAGTCAGTCAAGTCAGTCAAGTCAGTCAAGTCATTCAGTAAGTCAGTCAAGTCATTCAGTAAGTCAGTCAAGTCATTCAGTAAGTCAGTCAAGTCATTCAGTAAGTCAGTCAAGTCATTCAGTAAGTCAGTCAAGTCAGTCAGTAAGTCAGTCAGTCAGTCAGTCAAACTTATGTTTACCTCTTTTTATGTGTAGAAAGTAACACTTCATTACGGCCATGGGTTATGTCTTGTCTAATATATTTGTTTCCTTCGTTAATTCTAAGACTTAACCCTTAAACTGTCCACACGTAGATATACGTTCACTTGCGAAAGTGACCGAATATTTTGAAAAATAAAAAAAATCGTTTTTTTATCTAAAAATTAAGAGCACATTTTTATAAATAGGATAGGCTAAAAAAAAACATTTTAGGGCCAGTACTTACCGAGATATAGCCCGTGAAGTTGGTGCTAAAAGTGAATAGGTGTCGGCAAAATGGAGCACTGCCGCTTGCAGAAACAAGAAACATTTATCGTTTTTTTTCCATTTTTTTCCATTTTATGTTGTTTTCATCCTATGATAATAGTAATGTTTTGATGCAGATCTATTCATTTCGTTGCCAATTCTTGTTTAGACAAATATTTGTTACTGAATTAGTAATCATACTGTCACAACACACATGTTCACACTGATAAATAAATTTGTACACCTGGTTCAATCACTTACTATTGTTTACATATATATACAAGGTATTTACAGGTCCTATTTATTTTCTGAAGTCCACCACTGTTTATACTCGAAGAACTGGATTCATAAAATGCCACTCCCATTTGACACATGAAAGGTGTCTTTTCGCATGGGGTTT
>WNWK01032998.1:0-21493 GCA_009830355.1 Cherax destructor
AGTGTATTTTCATAAGTGCTTTTGTAAGTGTATTTTTGGGGGTCTGAAATGACTAATCTAATTAACATTTGTCCTTATGGGAACAAATTCGTTCGGTAATGGCACTCAAACAGCATTCTGGAAACAATTTTCAACGAAAACCAAGGGTCCACTGTATATTGGTACATCTTACACACAGTTATGACGACTATTTAGTAATACAGTAAACAATGTCAGAGAGACTTCAGTTAACATATGGGCATTTTAGTTAATTCCTTATAGCTAAGCCCAGCAATTGCATGCCTAGAGGCTGGAAAGGGGCTCTTGATCCAAGGAGTTGCAGCAAATCTTTCCTTCTTTGCATCAAACCTGAATACTCCCTCACCCACCTTTCCCATTCCCAGGTGCTGTATGATCCTTACATGTTTAGCACTTACCCATTAATTTAATAATGATAAGTGATGCTAGATGCTGCAGTTATCCTTAGAGTTGTGAAGTGTGTACAGCATTTACATTATAGTATAACCAGAGCCTTAGTTCTCTATTATAACTTATAACAAACTTACATCACAAAGGATATATTGTAGTATTACAAGTTCTAGTCTGATATACACCATATACATTCTTAACTGTTATTAACTTAAGGAAAATGACAAGTGGAATGACTAGATGTTGGTAACATTATTATATAAATTATCATATTTTATTTCTTTGTTTATAAATTACTATACAAAACTAAAAAATACATTGAGTATGAGTATGCATGTAAGGTGCTAATAGTACCAACAATTTACCCACTCCTGACCTGGATCGCATTCTTCACCTACATACAAAAAATACTGGCACCATATATGCTCAAGTATAACCCATTTTTGTATACAGATCAACCCTGAATTTTTGTCATAAAAATCCTAAATTTGTTACATATCATGCATATAAATTAACACTAGTTTTGAGTAACTTTTAAAATGGGTCAAATGGTATTGATGTAAAATAGACAAAACGTTTGGAAAAAAAAAAAAAAAAAAAAAAAAAATAGCACCAAAAACTTCAAGACATTTTTGACAAAAACTTAGAAATAAATAGATTAGTAGAATGTTAGAGTACACTACTTATATAAATAAGACACCAGGTGGAAGAAATGAACTCATAAATAAAATGCCATAACACTGTGTCTTCCATGTACACAGAGAAATGCATAAGTAGGCCAAACAACTTGGTAAACTTAAGAATAGAGAAGGACTACAGTAGGCCTACTTACTCATGATAAGCAGATCCTGTGTGATAAATGGTTTTAAAACCAACAAGTTGAAGATTGAGACACTTATGCAACATATGGGAATCTTTATTGAGGAAACATTTTGCCACACAGTGGCTTCATCAGTCCAATACAAAGCAGGAAGGTGTAAGGAGAGGAGGAGTTTGAGGTAATCAGTCCCTCAGCCTGGAGTCGATGTGTTCAGTCCATCGATCTTGTAGAAAGTACAGCATAGGGCCGTAGAAGTGGCTTATATACTGTAGTCAGGTGAGGCAAAACAGGAGGAGGCGGGGTCATAGTGGAACCATCCACTAGTCTAAGTAGATTTTCGTCCAAAGGTTGGACAAGTGTTGAAGAATTCTTTGTATCAAGATCCCATAATGTTGCAGTGTCTGACAGATGTGATAAATGGTTTTAAAACCGACAAGTTGAAGATCGAGACACTTATGTAACATATGGGAATCTTTATTGAAGAAACGTTTTGCCACACAGTGGCTTCATTAGCCCAATACAAAGCAGGAAGGTGTAAGGAGAGGAGGAGTTTGAGGTAATCAGTCCCTCAAAGAATTCTTCAACACTTGTCCAACCTTTGGACGAAGATCTACTTAGACAAGTGGATGGCTCCACTATGACCCGCCTCCTGCTTCGCCTCACCTGAATACAGTATATAAGCCACTTCTACGGCCCTATGCTGTACTTTCTACAAGATTGATGGACTGAACACATCGACTCAGGCTGAAGGACTGATTACCTCAAACTCCTCCTCTCCTTACACCTTCCTGCTTTGTATTAGACTGAAGAAGCCACTGTGTGGCGAAAGCGTTTCTTCATAAGCAGATCCTACTGATATCCAACCATTACGTAAGAGGGAGCACTGCAGCAAGCCTACTACCTCATGGTAGGCATGTTTAACTCGCATCTACCAATTACATAATAAGAGAGAAGAGCATAGCAACAAGCCTGCTGGCACATGCTAGGAATGCACAGCTCACATCCAACACAGTGTTTGTTTGGTAGAGATTGGTAATGTAATTTATTAATGTTATTCATAAGTAGTTATACATGTGTGGTGGGAGGACTGGGAAAAGGTGGGAGGGAATGAGATAAAAGATTTGAAGACAAGTGGGTGACACTCGTCTCCTCTTATTAACGTGTACTCACCTCTCGCATGCACATACCTTCAGCATTCTTCCCCACACCATAATAAACTCAACAATATCTATATACATTGTCCTATGCAACTATGATTCACATTTCATATTAGCCCTTCAACTGTCAAGATGCTGATCAAATATTTCGAAAAAAAAAAAAGTTAATATTCTGTGTGTAATAAGACAAAAAAAATTAGGGTCAGTACTTACTGAGATATAAGGCAGCAAAGTTGGCACTGGATGCTCATGTGACAACAACATGAAGTCCTGCCACTTGCAGATAAGTTGCAGATACACTTTTTTTTTTTTAATTTACATAGTTTTTATGTTCTGATAATTACAATTTGTAGTAAATCATGTGATTTCACAGCAAATTTTTGTTCTGACACAAATATTACATACAGAAATAGTAATCAGTCACAATCACATTGACAGGCGAGCATGTCCATCTGCCTAGATCACATACAGTGGACCCCTGGAAATCGAACATTCTTCATTCCAGAATGCTGTTCAAGTGCTGTTACCAAACGAATTTATTCCCATAAGGAATGATGTAAATTAGATTAGCCCATTTCAGACCACCAAAAATACACCTATAAAAGCACTTACAATAGTAAACTTACATAATAGGGCGAGTTGGGAGTGTTCAATTTCCGAGGGTCCAATGTACTATTGTCTAGAAATATATACAAATTATTGTCTCTCCTGTGTGTAGGTTATTTGTGTATTGCTACAGTCACGGTATTGTGCCTTTGTTCTTCAATGGCACATACATATGAAATAATTAATTTTAACCTAACCTAATTATATTTAAAATATAACAACTTGAGTTAACTTACAAAGGGAGGATTAGAACTTGTAAAAGTGCTTGACAAGGTCTCCTTGGATCCAGAGCAGGTCTCCCTGGATCCAGAGCAGGTCTTCCTGCATCCAGAGAAGGTCTTTCTGGATCCAGAGCAGGTCTTCCTAGATCCAGACCAAGACTCCCTGGATCCAGACCAAGGCTCCCTGGATCCAGACCAAGGCTCCCTGGATCCAGACCAGGTCTCTCTGGATCGATACCCGGGCTCCTTGGATCCAGACCAGGTCTCTCTAGATCCAGAGCAGGGCTACCTGGATACAGAGCAGGGTTCCTTGGATCCAGACCAGGGATCCCTGGATCCAGACTAGGGCTCCCTGGATCCAGAGCAGGGCTCCCTGGACCCAGACCAGGGATCCCTGGATCCAGACTAGGGCTCCCTGGATCCAGACCAGGGCTCCCTGGATCTAGAGCAGGTTTCTCTGGTGCCTGACCTGAGCACCAAAAAAAAGCAGGACTCTAGCATGCACTATTTCTTCAATATGGAAAGACTTCAATTTCTCACAATGATTATTCATGAATAAATCGACCCCTATTTTTGCCTTAAAAATTTGGTTTTAAAAACTCCAACATATGCTCTAATAAATATCTGTTAATTAAGGGTGAGGAAATATTAATGAACGTAAAACACTGAGATAAATATGTCAAGCTAACCTGAGCACAGGCATCATGTTATTTCTTATGTTTAATGTATCAGAAATTATTAAAATGTAGATTTGAGTATGTTCATGTGAAAATATTGGCATAACCAAATGGTACTTCAAGTGTTAGTTAGCATTTTATGTGGCTACTTTCAAGTGACTGATACAAAGTGTTTGCTGCATTCAAGAAAATATATTTAGATAATGCTAAACTTCTCCAGACACTAATTACTGTTCATCTTCTTGTGTATCATTACTTCTGTTTCCTTAATTTTTTTTACATTAACTTCATCCATAACACTGTATGAATACAGTGGTACCCTGACTTACGATATTTTTTCATTCAAGAATGCTGTTCAAGTGCCATTACCAAACGAATTTATCCCCATAAGGAATGATGTAAAATAGACTAGTCCTTTTAGACCCCCAAAATTACACTTACAAAAGCATTTAAAAAAATAAACTTACATAAAAGGGTGAGTTTGGGGACCATCGTAAGTCGGGGTACCACTGTATATTTATAAGTCTTGCAGTACATATTTTGTCCACTTTACTAAAGTTATACTCTTGTCAATATACATATCTTAACCAGACTAGAAAATTACCAGTCAAATGGTGCACTGAAAATGACCTAAACAATTATTATACAGTCAAACCCAAAAAAACTGCAATAGTTTCTTGTGAAAACTCTGAAAGTCTGTGATGAAACTCTAGTGTTCACTCTTCAACATTCTCTGCTTTCAGTGGTAATTTACCCATATTAAGGCATCAATAAGTTGGTGTTTATATACAAGTCTCTCACTTTATGTGATATATGCTTTCAGGCTCTCAAGGCAATTTCACTAAACTTAATCAGGCCATGAACACTTTATTCCACATAACAAGAATCTTCAGTATGCTTTGCAAATTTCTCCAACTGCACACAGCAAGTGTATATCACACACACACCAAATTATCAATAGATATGAGATAGTATTGCATAATAACAAATTTAAATACAGCAAACCTACATAAATTAAGGGGAAAAAAACCTTCATTACACTTTGATATAAACCAAGATGGGCACCTCCTTCTAGTCACTCTTATGATACCTCAAGTGATGTAAACCAATGTTATAGAATATCACGTCTTAATCGATGGAAGTTTTAACCCATTAACTGTCCAAACGTATATATATACGTTTTTACCGCTAGCGCTCCGAACGTATATATACGTTTTTACATGCTTTCTTATGGGGAAAATCAAGGTCGGAGCGCTACGCGTGCAAACGTACATATACGTTTGGACAGTTAATGAGTTAATAGTGGGTAAGTAATAAGTACTTACAGTATTTTTTTTTTGTGTGTACAGTTAATTATTTTGACTGTACCTGACTAGCTGGGCTGTGGTTCATATGTTTGATTGTGTGCAGCTGGCAGTAACAGCTTGGTTGATCAGACTCTGATCCAGTGCTTCATCAGATCATATTTTTGGGATTTGACTGTTACAGGCTTCACTAGCAATGTTCACTCAGTTATAATAATGTTGTAAAATTAATATTCTTACATGACAAACAATTTTATTTATCAATACCTAGAAAAACTTTGCTGATCCATTTAATGCAAAATGTTGTTGTGGTCGTTCCTCTTCCTCCTCTTCTTCCACTATTTCATCACTAGCATTACCTTCATCTTCACTTGCACCTTCCTCAAGCCTTCCAGTGCCCATTCCACTGAAGTCCACACCTGTTGCCCGTGCAATTGCTTGCAAAGCTTGGGCATCTACGTAGTAACTTGGGCTAGCCTACAAAATACCGGTATTTGTTATACAGAATACTTTATGTAATGTCTCAACTGACAGTATGCAACTTTTGTTTGTACCATTTAAAATTATATATCCCTGCAATGTTGAATTGAAACACTAGCTTTGAAAAGCTTGCCTAGAGCAATAAACTGTTACAGAAATTAATAATATAAATAACAAATCAATGTAATAGAGTATTAAAAAAATAACTTACTTTTTTAAATGAAATCACTATATTGTATTCATCTATACCTAATTAACTGTAATTCCAAGTACAAAGCAATCAATAATATATTCAACAATATCATTATATATAGTAGTACTACTAATAATAATGATATTAATAACATGCTTTTATTCACATTTTTTTAACACACCAGACATCCCCACAGTGGTGTGGTGACCCTAAAAGGAAGACACTTTCACCATCACTCACTCCATCACCATCTTGCCAAAGGTGTGCAAACTTACAGCTCAGATGTCCCTCCAATCTGCAATATCAACTACTTCAGAGTGCAAGCACTATACTTCCTGCTTCCAGGACTCAAGTCAGCCTATATGGTTTCCCATAATCTTTTCTTATTATCTTGCTCACTTTCCAAGAGCATGTCAAGTCACAAAAACCACTTCCCACCACTCCTCTTTAACCCAGAAACTTGCCTGTTAGATGTCCAAGCCCCTCATTTACAAAATCTCCTTTACTCCCTCCAACCTTTCTTTGGACAACTCCTACCCTCCTTCCCTCCACTGCACATTTATATATCTTCCAAGTCACCCCATTTTGCTCCTTCCTCTCAAAATGTCCAAACCACCTCAACAACCCCTCCTCAGACCTCTGAATAATATTTTTAGTAAACGCGCACTTCCTTCTAATCTCCAAACAACGAATTCTCTGCATAATATTCACACCACACATTGTCTTCAGGCATAACATCTCCACTCCCTCCAGCCTCTTCCTCGTTGCATTATTTAAAACCCATGCTTAACAACTATACTATTAGTGTTGGTACCACTATACTCTGATACATTCCCCTTTTTGCCTCCATGGATAAAGTTCTTTTCTCTCCACAGATGCCTCAATGCACCATCCACCTTTTCCCCCCATCATCAATTCCATGGTTCAGTTCATCTTTCATAACCCTGTTAACTGACAAGTCCACTCCCAAATATCTGAACACATCACTTCCTCCATACACCCTCTTTTCAATCCAATATCCAATCTTTCATTACCTAAATTTTTGGTTACTATCATCACCTTGCTCTTTCCAATGTTCACTTTTAATTTCCTTCTTTTACATACCCACCAACCTCTGCAACTTCTCTTCAGAATCTCCCAAAAGAACAGTGTCATCGGCAAACAGCAACTGTGATAACTCTGACTTTGTATTAGATTCTTGATCTTTTAATTCCACATGTCTCCACAACACTCTACCATTCACTTCTTGTACAACCATCTATAAATATATTAAATAACCATGGTGACATCACACATCCCTGTCTAAGGACTACTTTTCCTGGAAAATAAACTCCCTGTCTCCCACATACCCTAACATGAGCCTCACTCTCCTCATAAAATCTCTCAAATGTTTTGAGTAACCTACCACTTATTCCATCTATGTGCAAAATCTGCCACTTTGCTCCTCTATCCAACCTATCATTTTTTTTTTTTAACAAACCGGCGATATCCTGCCAAGGCAGGGTGACCTAAAAAGAAAAACTAAAGTTTCTCTTTTTAAATTTAGTAATTTATACAGGAAAAGGGGTTACTAGCTCCTTGCTCTCAGCATTTTAGTCGCCTCTTACGACACGCAAGCCTTACGGAGGAAGAATTCTGTTACACTTCCCCATGGAGATAAGTGGAAATAAACAAGAAAGAGAACTAGTAAGGAAATAGAAGAAAACCCAGAGGGGTGTGTGTATATATATATATATGCTTGTCTATGCATGTGCAGTGTGACCTAAGTGTAAGCAGAAGTAGCAAGACATACCTGAAATCTTGCATGTTTATGAGACAGAGAAAAGACACCAGGAATCCTAAAAAATGTAAAACAATTACAGGTTTCCATTTACACTCACTTGGCAGGATGGTAGTACCTCCCTGGGTGGTTGCTGTCTACCAACCTACTACCTCGGAACCTATTATATGCCTTTAGTAAATCCATAAATGAAATGAAAACTTCCTTACCTTTACCTAAATATTGTTCACTTAGATGTTTCAATATAAATAACTTTCAACACATCCCCTACCTTCCTAAAACCTTGTTTATATGCAATCTTGGTCTAAGTCTTACTTTTAATTCTTTCATTAACCCTTTCGGGGTTTTGGTCGTACTAGTACATTTTACGCCCTGGGGTTATTGACGTACTAGTACGCCTAAATTCTAGCGCCCTCAAATCAAGCAGAAACAGGCTGTAAGGCCTAGATGTGATAAAATGGGTCTGTGCGGTCAGTGCGCGCAGTATAAAAAAATTCCTGCACCACACAGTGCCTAATGAGGAAAAAAAAACTCTGACCGTATTTTTGGTTTAAAACAGCAACTTTGCAGTCTATTTTCGTATGGTATTTATGCTTGTATTCTCGTTTTCTTAGTCTCATTTTATAGAATAGATGATATATTACAGAAATAGAGATAATTTTGACTGGTTTCATGATGACAAGTACCTTGAAACTGAGCGCAAAGTAGCGAAAATGTTCGATTTTGGCCGATGTTCAAGAGTAAACAAATCACACCATGCGTCCAATACACATCAATTGGAGTCTAATATTCTTGCACAAGTGTGCTGATAATATTTATACCATTTTTACAATGATGCAGTTGTATACATAAC
Source organism: Cherax destructor (assembly GCA_009830355.1). Classification (NCBI taxonomy): domain Eukaryota; kingdom Metazoa; phylum Arthropoda; class Malacostraca; order Decapoda; family Parastacidae; genus Cherax; species Cherax destructor. The sequence continues at coordinate 8,500 of WNWK01032998.1, forward strand.
AGTAAATCTTCTATTTTTTGTGAGAATAAAAATTCAAAATGGAAAGCAAAAGTAATGTAAGAGGGGCCTGGAGACGTGACTAATGAACAGAGAAGATGTTATTTTAGTGCCAGGAATGTCTGCCTTGTTTATTATGGACCCTATTTTGAAATTGGCATCGTTTGAAATTTGTGTGAAATTTTCCAAATTGCCATTTTCTGACCACTATTTTGGGTAGTTGAAATTGGTAAATAGGCAGTTTATTGTACTCAATCGATAGAAGAAATGGAGTTCTAGCGAAATAGCTATAATTTTAGTAGACTGAAACATTGGAATTTGCCGAAAATAAGGCTCAAAGTGGCGAAATCGCCGATGCGTAAATGTCATGGATACCGCTAACCTGAAAGCATAATTCCGTTAAGTTTTCGATCAAATTTCATAATTTGTGTGGCGTTATGATCGTAAAAGATTTTCTATCATTTCATAAAAAATTTTTTTTTTTTTTTTTTTGAAATTCGTGGACCCTGAGAACGAGTTTCAGAGAGACCCCTTGGACCCCCAAAGGGTAAATAAATACCATATTCAACAGGCTTATTCCATATAATTTTTACATTCTCTTTTATCACCTTTTCCTTTATACAAAGGAACTATTCACTCTCTCTGCCAATCACTAGGTACCTTCCCCTCTTTCGTATATTTGCTGAACAAGTGTATCAACCGCTCCAAAACTACATCCCCACCTGCTTTTAACATTTCTGTATTGCACTCATCAATCCCAGCTGCTTTTTCCCTATCATTCCATGCACTATCATTCCCCACACTCACACCTAGTTCTTCCTCACTCCTAGAAAATGTTATACCTCCCTGCCTAATGCATGAAATCACTGCCTCATTCTCTTCATGAACATTTACCGTATTTCGTGGCTTATTAGATGCATGTTTTTTTCCATAAAATGTTTCAAAAAAAACACCCTGCGTCCTATAAACTGAAGGTCATTGATGGGAGCTATAAGTTTAGAGTGTGGGGTGAGCTGTAACTAAAACAAGTCTTATAAGCTGCGAAATATGGTAACAGTTCCTCAAAATATGCCCTTCATTTCCCCAACAATGCCCCCTCCCCATCTAATAACTCCTCTCTTGTTATTCATTTCCTAGGCTTTCTTGTCTTATTAATCTAACTTTAAAACTTATTATTTTTTTTATTAACACATCAACCGTCTGCCACCAAGGCAGGGTGATCCGAAAAAGAAGATACACTTTCCTCATCACTCATTCCATCACTGTCTTGTCAGAGGTGTGCCTACATTACAGTTTAAAAACTGCAACATATCTCCACCCCTCCTTAACCCTTTCGGGGTTATGGTCGTACAAGGACGTTTTACACGCTGTGGTTATTGACGTACTAGTATGCATAAATTCTAGCGCCTTCAAATTAAGCGCGAAATGGCTGGTAGGCCTAGTGGTGAGAGAATGGGTCTGCGTGGTCAGTGTGCGCAGTAGGAAAAAAATCGGGGACCCATTGGTGCATTGTGGGAACGCCATGTCAGTACACCCTGATCACCATGCCTGGCGGTAAGAAACTCCTCACTCCTCGGCGAATTGGAACACTTTTGTTCCCCAGTGACAGTTCTAACACCGATGGGAGTGTCAGTGATGATGAGTTTCAAGGTTTTGAGGAGGTTGTGACCAAAACTAATGACCATAATACCGGTAATATTGAGGAAAACCCAGACGACCCTCAGCCGTCCACCTCTGGTGTTGTGGCATTTGGTTCACGCTCAATTGTTTCTAGGACGAAAGAGGAAACTGTTATTTACTCATATCCCAGACTCTGATGTGAGCAATGGTGATGATAGTGATAGTGAATATGAACTCCAAGCTCTTCAAAACAGTTCCAGTAGCGAGAGTGGAGCAGAATATTCTCCAGTGAAGCGTCAGTATATACGACGAAATATGCGCTCTGGTAGCGTGCCATATGTTGTTCCAAGGGGAAGGAGTACATCTTGGCGTACATCCCGTGGGCGTACAACAGGAAGTGATAGTGAAAATGAAGACGATAGTGTTGCAATTGGAATGAGAAATGTGCATGCATCTGGTAGTGGTAGTGGTGGTGGTGGTGCCAGGCGAGAGGCACCAGCAGTGGACCATGCTGGCACCGACGCCGCTGAGTCAGCTCAGCGGCCATCCTCACCCACCCACCAACCCCCACAACCACAACCTCCACTTCCACAACCCCCACAACCACCTGTAAATATCCAGTACCCACCAGCAGACCGCACCTGGGATTGGCAGGACGCTGACAATTTTATTCCCAATCCCATCAGTTTGATGAAAGTCCAAGTGGAATACGCCCATCTTGTCCACTTGGGAACAATGCCAGTGAACTGGAATGTTTCGAGTTATTTTTGACGATCCCCTGATGGAAATTATTGTCAGGAAAGCAACAGATACTATGAGTACACCATGGCAAACACAATACTTTCACCAACATCACGCCTCAACAGGTAGAAAGAGGCAACTGTGGCTGAGATGTACTTGTTCTTTGCCACAATAATGCTTATGCCACATGTGTATAAGCACCGTGTCAAATCATACTGGTCGACAGACCGCCTGATTGCAACACCAGGTTTCAGTGATATAATATCAGTGAATCGATTTGTGCTACTGTTACGGATGCTCCACTTTTCAGACAAAACCAGGCCTGACAGAAACGACAGGTTATATAAGATTAGGAATGTGTTTCTGTATCTGAAAGAGAAATTCAATATGCATTTTTATCCCTTCAGGAAGCTTGTTATTGACGAGTCACTGATTTTGTTCAAAGGTAGACTGTCGTTCAAGCAGTATATACCAAGCAAGAGGAAACGCTTTGGTATAAAGTTGTTTGTGCTTTGTGATTGCTACAGTGGTATTGTATTGGATATTATTGTGTACACTGGAAGTAATACATTGAAAGATACCAGGAAGTTACTGGGTATCTCTGGTGATGTGGTTAGAACAATGATGGAACCATATCTTGGTAAGGGGCATATATTATATAAAGTGAACCCCCGGGGCTCGACGGCGTCGGAGCTCGGCCAAATCGGTGTTCAACGTTTTTTTTTTTACAATATTTTCAGGAAGCTTGTTATTGACGAGTCACTGATTTTGTTCAAAGGTAGACTGTCGTTCAAGCAGTATATACCAAGCAAGAGGAAACGCTTTGGTATAATGTTGTTTGTGCTTTGTGATTGCTACAGTGGTATTGTATTGGATATTATTGTGTACACTGGAAGTAATACATTGAAAGATACCAGGAAGTTACTGGGTATCTCTGGTGATGTGGTTAGAACAATGATGGAACCATATCTTGGTAAGGGGCATATATTATATAAAGTGAACCCCCGGGGCTCGACGGCGTCGGAGCTCGGCCAAATCGGTGTTCAACGTTTTTTTTTTACAATATTTTTGGCTCGGTTCTAGGCAGCCACTCGGAGTTGGGCGAGTTGGCTATCCGTCCCAGACGCGTACGCGTGTGGTCGTGGCCCAGCTGGGTGCCCAGGCACTCATTGTGTTATTGTTTACAAGCGAGCGACCACTACCCACGCACCACCCACGCATTCATACCATATACAGTGGTACCTCGAGTTACGATGGTCCCCAAAATCGCCCTTTTATGTAAGTTTATTTTTTTAAATGCTTTTGTAAGTATATTTTTGGGGGTGTAAAAGGACTAGTCTATTTTACATTATTCCTTATGGGGATAAATTCGTTTGGTAATGGCACTTGAACAGCATTCTCGAACGAAAAAATATCGTAACTCGAGGTACCACTGTATATTGTCATTATTCCAGTGTTTTTAGTGCTTGCAACTGCTAAATAAGCCACCATGGGCCCCAAGAAAGCTCCTAGTGCCAAGCCTGTGGTAAAGAATGTCAGAAATACGGTAGAATTGAAGAAGGAGATGATAGCAAAATATAAAAGTGGAGTGCGTGTCACTGAGCTGGCCAGGCTCTATGGCAAATCCCATTCAACCATCTCTTCCATTTTGGCCAAGAGAAAGGAAATAAAGGATGCTTTTGTTGCGAAAGGTGCAAGTATTGTCACAAAACAGAGATCTCAAGTGCTGGAACAAGTGGAAACTTTGTTGTTGTTGTTGTGGATCAATGAGAAACAGTTAGCAGGAGATAGTGTTACGCAGGCAATAATATGTGAAAAAGCAAGGCAGTTGCATGATGATCTCGTCAAGAAAATGCCTGCAACGAGTGCTGAAGTGAACGAATTTAAAGCAAGGAAAGGCTGGTTTGACAGATTTAAGAAGCGAAGTGGCATACATAGTGTTGTGAGGTATGGTGAGGCTGCCAGTTCTGACAAAAGTGCTGCTGAAAAATATGTGCAAGAATTCCAGGGGTACATAGAGGCTGAACAATTCCAACCCCAACAAGTGTTCAATTGTAACGAAACAGGCCTGTTTTGGAAGAAAATGCCAAACAGGACATACATTACAAAGGAGGAAAAGGCACAGCCAGGACATAAGCCTATGAAAGACAGGCTAACTCTCATGATGTGTGCTAATGCCAGTGGTGATTGCAAAGTGAAGCCTTTACTGGTGTATCATTCTGAAAATCCCCGAGTGTTTGGCAGATGCGGTATCACCAAGTCTAATTTGTGTGTGATGTGGAAGTCTAACAAAAAGGCATGGGTCACTAGGGAAATTTTCCTTGATTGGTTCAAAAACGTGTTTGGCGCTAGTGTGAAGAAATATCTCTAGGAAAATAATTTGCCACTTAAGTGCCTCCTGATAATGGACAATGCTCCTGGTCATCCTCCAGACTTGGCAGAGGAAATTGTGCAGGGCTGTGAGTTCATCAAAGTGAAGTTCTTGCCCCCTAATACCACTCCTCTTCTCCAGCCCATGGACCAGCAGGTCATTTGCAACTTTAAAATACTCTACACAAAAGCAATGTTTCAAAAGTGCTTTGATGTGACCACAGACATGGATATGACCCTAAAAGAGTTTTGGAAAGATCATTTCCATATCCTGCATTGTGTAAAGCTAATAGGTAAGGCTTGGGAGGGAGTGACTACCAGGACTTTGAACTCTGCCTGGATAAAATTGTGGCCAGACTGTGTCCTAGATTCTGATTCTAAGCCTCAGAACCCTGAGCCTGAGCCTGTTGTACAAGAAATTATGGAACTGGGCAAGTCCATGGGGTTGGATGTTTGTACCCAGGATGTGGAACAGTTGGTGGAGGAGGACAATGAAGAGTTAACCACTGAAGATCTGCAAGAGCTTCAACAGCAACAACAGACCACAGTTCAGGAAAATGATCCAGAGGAGGAGGTGGAACCGAGATGGAAGAAGGTGCCTTCTTCAAAAATTAAGGAGATTTGTGCCAATGGGCTAATGTGCAGACATTTATGCATGATTATCACCCTAACCAAGATGTTGCAGGCCGTGTATGCGACATGTTTAATGACAATGTCTTGTCACATTTTAGGGACATTTTAAAGAACCGCCAGACACAGAGCTCCCTGGACAGATTTCTGGTTAGAGAGGGGTCCAGTGACTCTCAACCTGGGCCTAGTGGCATTAAAAGAAAAAGGGAAGTAACCCCAGAAAAGAACTTGGTACCTGCAGTGTTAATGGAAGGAGATTCCCCTTCCAAACACTAGTATACTACTCCACCTTCTCCCCTCCTCCACACATCAACAACTCTTCAATAAATGTAAGTGACATGTTATTGTACTATTTTATTTCTTAAATTTTTTATAAAATTGTGTTTAATTTAATGTCAAAAAGTTCTAAAAAATATTTTATTTTAATACTTTTGGATGTCTGAAACGGATTAATTTTATTTCCATTATTTCTTATGGGGAAAATAGAATCGGAGTTCGACCAAACCGGTGGTCGACGGGCCCTCTGGGACAGATTACTGACGAGAACCGGAGGCTTACTGTACTGATAACTGGTACACAAGCCCCTCCCTCAGTGATTTTTTGCGAGTGAACTTGACAGATGTGTGCGGTACAGTGCGTGCAAATCGTAAGCATATGCCTAGGTTCAATGCTAGCACTCGTAGAGGTGAGGTGCAGGCATTTGCTGCCAATGACATCATGGCATTTCGGTGGCATGACAAACGAGATGTCACACTGTTGTCATCAATTCACCCTAATGAAATGACAGACACTGGCAGGCTGCATAGAGAGACCAATGAACCCATTCTAAAACCTGCAGCTGTGATGGATTACACGCTCAATATGCGCTTAGTGGACAAATGTGACATGCAAATTGGGTTTGCTGATTGTGTTCGCAAGAGTTACAAGTGGTACATAAAACTATTTTTTCACATTCTGGACATTACCATGCTCAATGCTTATAATATTTATAAGATGAAGACCACAAACAAACCACCATATGGCGAATTTTGTTTGTCTGTCATCAGACAAATAATATTCAAGTACCAAGGAGCAACACCTGCAATAGGAACCCGCCCAACACCAGGTTATCAACGCCTACCCTCTCGTCTGAGGCCTGGTGGTGAACACTTCCTAACAAAACTGCCTGCTACTGCTTGCAAGAAAAAGGCTCAGAGGAGGTGTTTTGTCTGTGCACATACAAAAAAACGCCCACAACAACGCAAAGACACTCGTTTTATGTGTGTGGAATGTAAAACACCACTGCGCATGGAACCATGTTTCAGAGACTTCCCCAGGCTGCAGAACTTCTAGAAACATGTCCAGTGACTACAGTCATCCCTCGGTTTTCGATTTTAATCCGTTCCAGATGGATCGGCTAAAACCAAAACCGGCGAAAACCAAAACTATTTTCCCCATAAGAAATAATGGAAATTCAATTAATCCGTTCCAGAAACCCAGAAGTTTGGAAAAAAAAAATTTGGGGGCCTTAAAGATAGATTTACATGCACAAATGAATGAACTGAATGTGGCACTTACCTTTATTGAAGACTGATGTTGCTGGATGGGAGAGAGGGAAGAGGGGAGAGGGAAGAGACCCTAATTTTTGGAAGGGGAATCCCCCTCCATAAGGACTCTAGGTACCAAGTCCTCATCTGGGGTCACTTCCCTTCTTTGTCTTTTAATCCCACTAGGACCAGCTTGTGAGTCACTGCACACCTGTGGCAGTAAATATCTGTCCAGAGAGCTCTGTATCTGGCGGCTCTTTAAAATGTCCCTAAAATGGGACATGGAATTGTCATTGTAAAAGTAGCCAGCACGGATTGCAACATCTTTGTCAGGGTGATGTTCCTCCACAAATGATTGCACCCTACTCCACATTGCACAAATCTCCTTAATCTCTGAAGAAGGCACCTTACATTTCTCTTCCTCCACTGAAGCAATTTCCTCAGATCTGTTTGTTGTTGTTGCAGCTCAAGCTCTTGCAGCTCTTCAGTGGTTAGATCTTCATTGTGGTCCTCCACCAACTCTTCCACATCCTCTCCATTCACATCCAATCCCATAGAAGTCCCCAATTCCACAATACTTTCCACAACTTCCATAGGCTCCTCAGGGTTAGCTTCAAACCCTTCAAAATCCCTCTCTGGGACACAATCTGGCCACAACTTTCTCCAAGCAGAGTTCATCGTCCTGGAGGTCACTCCCTGCCAAGCTTTATCTATAAGGCCTATGCAATGGAAAATATCGAAGTGAGCCTTCCAGAACTCTTTTAGGGTCAATCTAGTGTCTGAGGTTACATCAAAGCACCTTTGAAACATTGCTTTGGTGTACAGTTTTTTGAAGTTTGCAATGACCTGCTGGTCCATGGGCTGGATGAGGGGAGTGGTGTTAGGAGGCAAGAACTTCACTTTTACAAATTTGAATTCCTTAGGCATTTGGTCTTCCAAGTCTTGAGGATGACCAGGAGCATTGTCCATTACCAGGAGGCACTTAAGTGGCAATTTATTCTCCAATAGATATTTCTTCACACTGGGGCCAAACACTTGATTAAACCATTCCAGGAAAATTTCCCTAGTGACCCATGCCTTAGCATTAGACTTCCAAAACACACACAATTTACTCTTGTCAACACTAGTTCCTGAACACTCTGGAATTTTCAGAGTGATACACGAGTAAAGGCTTCACTTTTAAATCCCCACTAGCGTTCCCACATAACATAAGAGTTAGCCTGTCTTTCATAGGCTTGTGTCCTGACATTGCCTTTTCCTCCTGAGTGATGTAGGTCCTCCTTGAAATTTTCTTCCAAAAGAGGCCTGTTTCGTCACAATTAAACACTTGTTGGGGTTTAAATTCTTCTGCCTCTACATATTCATTAAACTCACGCACAAATTTTTCAGCCCCATCTTTATCTGAACTGGCACCCTCACCATGCCTTACAACACTGTATGCCACTTCGCTTCTTGAAGTTTTCGAACCAGCCTTTGCTGGCCTTAAATTCATCAACATCAACACTGGTTCCAGGCATTTTCTTTACAAGATCGGCATGCAACTGCCTTGCTTTTTCACATATGATGGATTGCACAACACTATCACCTGCTAGCAGTTTTTGGTTTATCCACACCAATAACAATTTCTCCATATTTTCCATTGTTTGTGATCTCTGTTTCGTTATCGTATTCACCCCTTTCACAACATTAGCTTCCGTGATTTCCTTTCTCTTTGCCACAATGGAACTGATGGTTGATGGGTTTTTCTTGTATATCCTGGCGAGCTCGGCAATACGTACACCACTATCATATTTTTCTATTATTTCTTTCTTCATTTCAACAGTGTTCCTCACTTTCTTTACCAAAGAACTGGCACTAGGAGCTTTCTTTGGGCCCATGGTAACTTATTTAGTAGTCACACACAATAATCAAGGGCCAAAAAGAATGAATTGTTAATAAATGTTTTGTATGAACTCCTGGGGTGATGTTCACTCAAGCATAAACAATGCTAGACTGCGTGACAATGTGCGTGGGAGGTGCGTGCGTGGCGGGCCTACGGCCTTTGTATGTGCGCGGCACTGGTGGACAGGTCCCATACGGTTGGCGAAAACTAAAACTATCGGCGAAAACTGAGACAAATTTTCCCTGAAAAAAGTCGGCGAAAACCAAAATCGGCGTAAACTGGGACAATCGAAAACCAAGGGATGACTGTATATATATGTATACATGATTGAACAATGAAAATAAACAATATTTGTTATTGTGAATAACTGTAAATAAGTTGTGCAAACAAAATAGCGAGTGAATATTTGAAAAACAGCACTTATATTGGTCTCACAGGCCATAAAAGTTATTTGGAAAAAAAAAAATTAAAATCGATAAGAAAACAACTTCAAGAAAGAAAAAAGAAAATTACCGGCCAACCGGCAGTCACCGATGTTGCTGGCAGCAACTTCAATCCTTTATATCTCGGTGAGTATTGATCGCAAAAATGTATTTTTTAGCCTATTAGATTTAGAAAAAAAAAAAAAAACTATCATTTCATAAGAATTTTTTTTTTTTTTTTTTTGAAATTCGTGGACCCTGAGAACGAGTTTCAGAGAGACCCCTTGGACCCCCAAAGGGTTAAGAGCACAGACACTGTACTTCCCACCTACAGGACCCAAATCCAGCTAACTGGTTTTCTTGAATCCCTTCATAAATGTTACTTTGCTCACACTCCAACAGCATTGCAAGTCATAAAAAACATTTGCCTTCACTCACTTTTATCTAACACGCTTGCTGGAAGTCTAAGCTCCTTGCACACAAAACCACCTTTACCCCTTCCCTCCTAGAACAACCACTACCCTTCCTTCCACTACAGATTTATATACCCTCCAAGTCATTCTATTTCATTCAATCCTCTCTAAATGTCCAAACCACTTCAACAACCCTTCCTAACACCCAGTGGCAGACTTACATATTTGGGGCCCTGAACCATGAACTGTTATGGGGTGGTCACCTTGGCAGCCAACAGTGGCTAACTTATAAGATACTTTAATAACCTTTTAATTTTTATTTTAACTATTATTTTGTACTGAATTACACTAATATTATTTTTTAAAAACTTTCTCATATAGTAGACTCAAAGGTTTTAAGCAATGTGGACTAAAGTTGTTTCTCAGGCCCCTCCGGGATTTGGGGCCATGAAGCTTAAGCTGTATTAGTTTCATAGCAGCTCCAATCCTGCCCACACCACCTCCTAATCTCCAAGCTATGGATTCCCTCCATTATATTCACACCACACTGCCCTCAGACATGACATCTCCATTCCCTTTAGCCTTCTCCGTGTTGCAACATTCACCTATATAAGAGAATTGGTACCTTTATACTCTTATATATTCCCCTCTTTGCTTCCATGTATAACGTTCTTTGTCTCCAAGACTCCTCAGTGCCTTGGTCCCCTAATCAATTCAATGGCTCACCTCATCTTTTATAGACCCATCTGCTAACAAGTCCACTCCCAAATATCTAAATACATTCACTTTTTCCATACTCCCTCCCTCCAATCTGATATCCAATATTTCATTACCTAAATTATTTGTTATCCTCATCACCTTGCTCTTTCCTATGTTCACTTTTAATTTCCTTCTTTTACGGACCCTCCCAAACTAGTCTATTAACCTCTGCAACTTCTCTTCAGAATCTCTCAAAAGCACAGTGTCATCAGCTAAAAGCAACTGTGACAACTCCTACTTTGAGTTAGATTCTTTATCCCTTAATCCCGCACCTCTTACCAACACCTGAGCATTCACTTCTCTTATAATCCCACCTATAAATATATAGAACAACTATGGTGACATCACACATCCCTGTCTAAAGCCTACTTTTACTGGAAAATATTCTCTGTCTCACCTACACTAACTTTTTCTTTCAGCAAAATTTGTTGACAAAACCTCACCCAGTTTCTCATTTGCTCTTCTTTTACACTCCCTGACCATTCAACCTCTCCATATATTTCTTTATATCACTTCATAAAAATCTCTGATATGCTAACTTTTTCTCTCTTACCACTCTCTTTATCTCGTCTTCCACTAATCGCTCCTCTTCCCTCCCACACCCACCCTCCTATATTCACAAACTTCTGCTGCACACACTAACACTGCGTTCCTAAACCTACCTCATACCTCTTTGCCCTCCTCATTTCGAATACTGTCTCTAGCCCATGTTTCTACCAACAGTCGCTTACATCTTACACTAACCACCTCCTCCTTTATAAACTCTCTCCTCGTACCCCATTAACTTCTTACTCTCGGTGTAGCTGCAACTAAATAATGATCTGATCTTATCTAAAAACATGCACGTCCAGAAGTCTACCCATCAACCTTTTATCTACTAACACATAGTCTAACAAACTCTGTCATTATTCCCTGTATGATATCTCATGATACCGAACCTCTTTCTAAACAAAGTTCAATTTAAGGCCTCTCATCATTTACCCCTGGCACCCCAAACTTACCTACTGTGCCCTCTACAACACTTTCTCCCACTTTAACATTTAAGTGAGGAGCATACTATAATGGTAGTGGGTTTGTCAGCCATCTCTGATATTGTTTTAATGTCACCTTTGCACAATTTATAACATTGCTGATTTATTTTTAAATGTTTATACAGTACAGTGGAACCCCGGGTTTCATACTTAATCCGTTGTAGAAGGTCGGTCTAAATCCGAAACATATGAAAACCGAAGTGATATTTCCCATAAAAAATAATGTAAATCCAATTAATTCGTTTCAGACACCCAAAAGTATTAACAAAAAATACATTTTATAGAGAATGACTATAGTTATACATACAGAAAACAATGAGAAATAAATATAAAGGACTAATGAAATGGATAAATGAACATTTAAATCACTTTTACCTTACTGAAGAGTCTTGTTGGCATATGGAAGACAGCGAGGAGGGAGAGGGAGGAGAGTTTATTCTTTGGAGACAGGACAAAATACAGTGGATCCTCGGTTTTGTCGATAATTCTTTCCAGAATGCTGTTCGGAGTGCCGTTACCGAATGAATTTGTTCCCATAAGGACGAATGTAAATTAGATTAGTCGTTTCACACCCCCAAAAATACACTTACAAAAGCACTTACAAAAATACACTTAAATAATTGTTCGAGTTGGGAGCTTTACAAAACGAGGTCCACTGTACTTGAATATAATGCTAATATCAACTCTACAACTTATTTATCTATGTATCACAATTTATCTAATATGACATAATAAACAATATTAATAACATAGAAACATGATATATACTCTAGAATGAATAAAATATCTCATTATGTATGTGATTAGTGGTGGCTCGGCAGCTGCCATTCTCTCTCCTGCTGTGACTACATATCTTCCCATTATTATAAGAGAAAACGGAGTGTTTGTGAGGCTAACTGCACTACATCACAGTTTCATAAGGAAAACATTGAAACAATGTACGTAATTTAAAAATAAGAAATATTGTATAAAAACATAATAGAGAATGTAAAGAAATAAAGTGGTTATTGTATGTACACTATAGTACACACTTACCTTGGAGGAGATGCTGGCAGAGGTTTAGGGTGGTGGAAGATAGTGCAGGGCAGCATATGTTGTCAGTGGCCCTATAAACCTCCAACAACATTGGAGGACTTAGTTTGTGTCGTCCTTTTCTATCGCTTAATCACTAACTTACTTGCTACACTCTTAATGCTACACTTTATCGCTGGCTGGCGCTATAGCCTTTATCAACTCCTGCTGCTTTAGTATTGTACATATCGTAGAATCACTGAAGAATTCTATCACGTTTCTCGCCTTCTTTATCAAAGGGCTGGCACTCTGAACTTTCTTTGCCCCCCATGATGGCTTATTTAGCAGTTGCAAGCACAAAAAACAAAGGATTACTACGAAATGTTTTGAATGAATGCGTGGAGTAATGTTTACTCAATGAGTAGCAAAGGCAGACTGAGTCACAAACATATGAGCGGACGCGTCTGATACGTATGATTTCCGGGTGGAAGTACAAATCCAGACCAAAATTTCGTCAAAAAAGTGGTCTAAATCCGAAACGTACGATATTCGGTGCGTATGAAATCCGGAGTTCCACTGTAGTGTACTGTGT
>WNWK01032999.1:0-21493 GCA_009830355.1 Cherax destructor
GAATCGCCAGACACAGATCTCCCTGGACAAATTTGTTGTTAGAAAGAGGTCTAGTGACTCTCAAGCTGGTCCTAGTGGCATTCAAAGAAAAAGGGAAGTAACCCCAGAAAAGAACTTACCACCTGCAGTGTTAATGGAAGGATTCCCTTCCAAACACTAGCATACTACTCCACCTTCTCCCTCCTCCCGTCCTCCACACTCAACAACTCTTCAATAAATGTAAGTGACATGTTATTGTAAAATATTTGCATGTATTTATGTATTCTTTATTCAATTATGTATTATTTAATGTCCAAAAGTTCTAAAAAATATTTTATTTAACTACTTTTGGAAGTCTTGGACGGATTAAATTTATTTCCATTATTTCTTATGGGGAAAATTGATTCGTTTTACGATTGTTTCGCTTTAAAATATGCCCTCTCTGACGGATTAATATCGTAAGTCGGGGTACCACTGTACATTAAAACCCTCAATAAAGCAGACCCCTATGTAACAGATTTTGGCATAACTAGGTACTGGGCTGGACAAAGGCTTGTTGCAATGGACTGAGTCTGCTGCATTGAGTCCTTGTCCATTAGCAGAAGCATGTTTGTCTGGTAGGCTTCCCACACAATAGACCAAGTCTGCCACATTGTGTATTTTGATATAACATTTAAATGGACAGGTTAACGTATCAAATTTCACTGACATGTTAACACTTAGTACATCAATTTTCCTTTGATGTTTACAAAGACAATTTTGCTTCTTCACTAGTCGTCTTTGTTTCACTACTTCTGGGTCAGTAGCATCACAGCTTGCATGAAGAAAAACACAGGTGAAGAACAAGCATTTTTTGCGGCAGTGTTTTGCTCTGTGTAACACTTGATCAAGTTGGTGAATAACTGAGTTGATAAAGCTTCACTAGGAGCAAAATCTTGTCACAGTATAATCTTGCTCAGCACCTGTGTCACAATATAATATTGCTTGGTACCTGTGTCACAGTATATCTTGCTCAGCACCTGTGTCGCTTCCTCATCAGTGTTGATTATATACCTGTGAATCCAGAGCTTGTCTGGCTAAGATAATTAAAGGTGGTTGTGATTTTCTCCTGTAAACGTAATTAGAATTTGTGAACAATTTATGCTAGTAATTATTATTTAAGAATGTTACTTTCCTAATATAAAACTTTATGAATCGCATTACAGTCGACTAAAAGAGGCTGTGAAAAGAAGATCGAGCATGCAGACACTACCACAAGACCAGCGACCTGGGATCCACAGGGAACTGAATCATGCAGCCTTCCAAGCTATTAGTATAGAGCAGGTATGTGTATATGAACTCCCGTCTATCTTTTAGACTAGAGGTCGGGGAACTGGGATAAATTACCCCAAATGAAGTAAAAATGAAAATCTCAAGGGTAATGAGGGTTCAATTAATATATAAATAAAATGACTGTATGACTGTATTCTCCATACAAATGGATTTAATAAACTATTTTGAATTTGAGTGCTCCTTGTGTTTTCCAGATTCTGTGGACTTTCAAGTCTAGTGGGGAATTTCACTGTACACAAATTTGTTTTGGAGTACAGTAGACCGTCATTTAGCACCATAGTTACGTTCCTGAAAAAGTCGTGTTAGATAATTTCGTGTTAAATAATTAACAGAAGTTATGTGAAAAATAGGGTTACGTTCCTGGTAGTCCCCAAAAAGCCAAACAAGTTTTTTTTAGACCAACAGATCTTACAAAAATAAAAGTGAATATGTAATTGTAGTTCATTATCGTGATGTATTATGTTGTTTTTACTGCTTAAGACTACAAATGTAACAGAAATAATAGTATTTACCTTAAATTGTGGGTGCTGGTGTTTGTGGATGATTGTGAAGAGATTGGAGAGTTATGCTGTGGCCCTACTGGGCTGAGGTGGATGGAAGAGGTTCTGGTACTGAAGTCGATGGTTGTACTGAGTGTCTAACTTTAAGTCATTCAGTAAGTCAGTCAAGTCATTCAGTCAGTCAAGTCATTCAGTCAGTAAGTCAGTCAAGTCATTCAGTCAGTCAAGTCATTCAGTCAGTAAGTCAGTCAAGTCATTCAGTAAGTCAGTCAAGTCATTCAGTAAGTTAGTCAAGTCATTCAGTAAGTCAGTCAAGTCATTCAGTCAGTAAGTCATTCAGTCAGTAAGTCAGTCAAGTCATTCAGTCATTCAGTCAGTCAAGTCATTCAGTCAGTAAGTCAGTCAAGTCAGTCAGTAAGTCAGTCAAGTCATTCAGTCAAGTCTGTCAGTCAGTCAAGTTAATCAGTCAGTAAGTCAGTCAAGTCAGTAAGTCAGTCAAGTAAGTCAGTCAGTCAAGTCATTCAGTCAGTAAGTCATTCAGTAAGTCAGTCAAGTCAGTCATTCAGTCAGGTCAAGTCATTCAGTCAGGTCAAGTCATTCAGTCAGTCAAGTCATTCAGTCAGTAAGTCAGTCAAGTCAGTAAGTCAGTCAAGTCATTCAGTAATTCAGTCAGTAAGTCAGTCAGTAAGTCAGTCAGTCAGTAAGTCAGTCAAGTCAGTCAGTAAGTCAGTCAGTCAAGTACGTCAGTCAAGTCAGTAAGTCAGTCAGTCAGTCAAGTGAGTCAGTCAGTAAGTCAGTCAAGTCATTCAGTCAGTCAGTCAGTCAGTAAGTCAGTCAAGTCATTCAGTCAGTAAGTCAGTCAAGTCATTCAGTCAGTAAGTCAGTCAAGTCATTCAGTCAGTAAGTCAGTCAAGTCATTCAGTCAGTCAAGTCAGTCAGTCAAGTCAGTCAGTCAGTCAGTCAGTCAGTCAAGTAAGTCAGTCACAAACTTATGTTTACCTCTTTTTATGTGTACAAAGTAACACTTCATTACTGCCATGGGTTATGTCTTGTCTAATATTAATCTTTTTCTTCTTAATTCTAAGACTTAAATGCTTATAATAATAATAATAATAATAATAATAATAATAATAATAATAATAATACTTTATTGAGACATGGTACAATGATACATGGTAGACAAGAAACATAGTTATTAATGAGATGTACATGCCAAAAGCCCCTAATATGCTGTGCATTGCGGGCATATACATTATACATTTTCTTGCTACTTTGAGCAACACTATGATTGCTTGGCAGATACAAGATATATTAATTTAAAGATCAAAACACAATTCACTCTCTCAGAGGACTTTTTTTTTTGACGCGTACGAAATACGTACGAATGCTGGGATGGTGGGGTCCAGGGTGGGTGGGGAGGGATGGCCGGTGGTGTCCCCCGCTGAACAACAACAAGGCTGCTTGTGGAAATGGGTACAGTGGTACCCCGGTTTACGATATTTTTTCATTCCAGAATGCTGTTCAAGTGCCATAACCAAACGAATTTATCTCCTTAAGAAAAGTTGTAAAATAGACTAGTCCTTTTAGACCCCCAAAATTACACTTACAAAAGCATTTAAAAAAATAAACTTACATAAAAGGGTGAGTTTGGGGACCATCGTAAACCGGGGTACCACTGTATTTGTTTTTCCTTCCCACAAACTGTAAGTAAGTTTATTCAGGTATACACAAATACAGTTACGAAGATTATCATACATAGCAGCATATGTGTAGAGAACCTAGGATAACCCAAAAAAGTCAGAGTGACTTAGTATTTCCATTGACTGACGTTTTTTGGGTTATCCTAGGTTCTCTACACATATGCTGCTATGTTTGATAATGTATGTAACTGTACTCACCTAATTGTGGTTGCAGGGGTCGAGACTCAGCTTCTGGCCCCGTGTATCTGAATAAACTTACAGTTTGCAGGAAGGAAAAACAAACTCCCTTTTCCTCAAAGCATGAGGATTCTTAGGCAGTAAATAACCATGGGCTTACACTTGAAATCACCTGATGCATTACCGAAAAGGAGCAAAGTGAAGCGATCCTTTGCTGTCTTGAAGCCTGGTGCACTTTTCTCTTGTTGACTGATATAAGTTCGTGTTGGCATTTTCTTCCAGAAAACACTTGTCTCGTCAGCATTAAACACTTGATGTGGCTCATAGCCACCCTTAGTAGGACCCCCACTGACTCAATGGTTTAACCCACCGCGGGCGACCGCTCGCTCAAAATTTTTTCCCTCCTGCCGAACCGTGTAATATCATCTTTACGTCGTGTAAGATGATAATGTGTCGCAAATCTTAAATCGTGCAATACCCGTAACGTGGAACATAATCTCGTGCTAAAGGACGTTCTACTGTAATACCCAAAAAAGTTTGCCGACCTCTGTTTTAGACAGTTGTTTCTAGGGCTATACATTGTAAATGTCTAAACAGTTACTTTGATTATATGGGAATAAAGTCACTGTTGAACTGTAATTTTGTTGTTGTTAAATTTCTTGAAATATTTTGGAAAAAAAATAGGAAATTGCACAAAAAAGTATTAAATTCCAAGCATTAGTTATACCTGAACATTTCCTGAAGAGATTTGATACTTGTGATAGGGCTCTTGATCCAAGATTTTTGAACAACCCTCCTCTTCCTTGGACAAAGCCTGATTTCCTCCCATTCCCCAGGTGGTGTCATACACCACCTGGGACACTCCCCATTTCCTTGATCTAAGAAATTGGGCAGTGTCCTCTTCTATTGATTGACCCCGATTATCTTCCAGTCCTTAGGTGCTGCATGACACAACAGGTTTAGTGCTTCCACTTAATATAATAATAATAATCTCAGACAAACAATATGCTGTGTAAATATTTCAAAAAATTTTTTATAGGGAAATTTTTTAATTGTTGCATCTTGCAAATAATCAGTAAAATTATGCAACTAGATGCTGTTTATGCTTTTCAAAATCAAACCTTTTATTTTAATAAATAATGATTCACATGACAACAATTGTTACATGTATTTATATGTTGGAATTCATCCATAGAAATGTTTGATATAGAAAGTATTTACATTGTTGTATCTTACATGCCATCTTCCATACCACATAGTTATTTTGCCTCCACTAACTCTGATGTAAGATATTCACATACCAGCTAATGTTTCAGCTACTGACTCTGTATAAGATACATATATCTGCTGCATGTTTCAGCTGCTGACCCTGATATAAGATGTTTACATATACCTGTTTGAGGTTTAATTTACTGATTCTCAATACGTACAGTGGTACCTCGGCATATGATCAGCTCCCAACTCGAACAATTATGTAAGTGTATTTTTGTAAGTGCTTTTGTAAGTGTATTTTTGGGGGTCTAAAATGGATTAATCTAATTTACATTATTCCTTATGGGAACAAATTCGTTCGGTATTGCCACTCAGACAGCCTTCTGGAATGAATTAAGCTCGTAACCTGAGGTACCACTGTATTTATTTCCATACCCTCCTTCTAGTGCTTCCCCAGATGTCTGCTGCATCTTTCTACCCTAAATCATCTTAATCAACTTGCACCATTCATTCTACATGACTAAACCATCTCAACACCACTACCATTCTTTGAATTATGCCCTTATACCACCGTATCACATCTAATTTCTTCATTGCTTATTTTGTGCATAATATTCACAATACATTTACCTCTGCCATGAATTTTTTGCTGCTGCCCTGCAGCATTTTTCACACTCATACAAGTGTTTTACTACTATTGTATTTCAATACATTTATTTCTAGTTTTGTATTCAGTGAAACTTTTTTCCTTCCATTTTCTTGTAGTGGGATGACAGAGGTAGTGAACAAAGTAGCTGTGATCACAGTCCCCGCCAGACTCCGGCTTGGGTACCCATACAAACAGTGGTGCACCTCAGTAAACTGGTCAGCGGTATTGTACTCCGTGTATTAGTACACTTCCTCTACACTGGCACCATATTTTGTCGCGAGTGCCACCTACCATCCACTGATTTGAGTGAACTTAAGCAAGCTGCCGAGTTCTTAGAATTGCCAGAGCTTCAAATGTACGTCACAAATCTAATGAAAAAGGAGGAATTTTTAAATAATGATTTGTCTCAACAGTACCTGCAGGTGAGTCTACAGCTTTTGTTTTCTTTAAGTATGTACTCACCTGTTTATTTTTGCAAAGTTCAAGTTTCAGCTCCTGGGCCCTGTGTGATGTCTTCCAAGCAGTGCATTGCACTTGCTTACTGTCCTCACACTGCAGAAGTTTTTCCTTATACAGTATCTTTTCTTCTTTCTTTCAACACACCAACCATATTCCACTGAGGCAGGGTGGCCCAAAAGGAAAAACGAAAGTTTCTCCTTTTACATTTAGTAATATATACAGGAGTAGGGGTTACTAGCCCCTTGCTCCTGGCATTTTAGTCGCCTCTTATGACACGCATGGCTTACAGAGGAAGAATTCTGTTCCACTTCCCCATGGTGATAAGTGGAAATAAACAAGAACAAGAACTAGTAAGAAAAATAGGAGAAACCCAGAAGGGTGTGTATATACGTATATGCTTGTACCTGCATGTGTAGTGTGACCTAAATGTAAGTAGAAGTAGCATGATGTACCTGAAATCTTGCATGTTTATGAGACAGAAAAAAGACACCAACAATCCTACCATCATGTAAAACAATTACAGGCTTTCGTTTTACACTCACTTGGCAGGACAGTAGTACCTCCCTGGATGGTTGCTGTCTACCAGCCTACTACTGTACCTATAATACAGTATCTTTTGTTTATTTTTGGTTTTAGGTTCCATGTGTACCCCCACATACTGGTCCCATCTTATCAAACAGTCTGTCAATATTAATTTTGTTAATATTGTTGTGTATTTTGATTGCAAAGACCATGGAACCTCTGTTCTTTTGAGATTACACTGGTATGAGGTTCATATCTTCAAGCCTGTTCTAATATTTCTAATCCTTAATCTCAGGCAAAAGCCTGGTAGCAAATCTTTGAACCTTACTCAGTTGAAGAGGTATAGGTTCCATGTTGGAGCTGTATTGACAGTATTGTCCTCAAGAAAATGGAGTAGTATACGTATTGAAGAAATCCTTGTTCATGTTCCTACAAACTTTTAATTCTATTTGCCAGTGTTGCTAATGATGCTGATGCTATTATATTGAAGTTGGCCTCTGTTGATAGGTTTAGTGTCTTTTTTGTTTGTTTTGGTGACCCAAAAAAGAAGAAACACTTTCAAAGTTTTTCTTCTTTTTACATTTAGTAATTTATACAGGAGAAGGGGTTACTAGCCCCTTGCTCTGGCATTTTAGTTGCCTCTTATGACATGCATGGTGAAGAAGGAAGGATTCTTTTCCATGGAGGGGTTCAGTGTTGTCTACCCAAAAGTCGTTCTTATTTTTTCTCACAGATAATTGCCTCAAAGTAACTTCATACAGTCTGTCTGTGTCATGTTACATGATTTTGAAATTTTCTATCTGCACTCTTTGTAGGAATTGTTGCAGGTCATTGTTTTTGCACCATTTGCAAACAGTGTCATGTAGGAATATCTTTAATTTGGTTGGTCAGTGACATACATCAAGAACAGCAAAGGACAGGAAACTAATCCCTGGGAAACTTCTTGTTACCTCTCTCTGTTTCTATATCTCTCACTGTGACCCTTTATACTCTCTCTGTCAAGTACAGTGGTACCTCAGTTAACGATGGTCCCCAAACTCACCCTTTTATGTAAGTTTATTTTTTTAAATGCTTTTGTAAGTGTATTTTTGGGGGGTCTAAAAGGACTATTCTATTTTACATTATTTCTAATGAGGATAAATTCGTTTGGTAATGGCACTTGAACAGCATTCTGGAATGAAAAAATATTGTTAACCGAGGTACCACTGTACTTATTTATGCATTGAATTTTCTTATAACTCATTCTGATTTTCCAGGGTGTAAATAATTCTCATGTGAGACGCTGTATCAAATGCTTCTTGTAGGTTATTGAGTCGTGATTTTCCTTATATGAATCTATGATGCTGGTCTGTAGTGAACCTTGTCCTCTCCAGCTGATCTGTCAACTCTTCTCTGTCTCTAATACTTCGCAGGATAAACCTGTCTGTTGCCTTGATTACTGGTATTATGCTTGCAGTTTCTCAAGTTTCTGGTATCTCTCGTGTCTTTAATGTAATATTGAATAGTTTTGTTAGTGGCTTAGGACTTGTGCTCTCTCTTTCAGTGTTTACAATGATGTCTTGTTGCTTCTTCTTTGACTATTCAGCTCCTTATGATATACAGTGGACCCTCGAGTTTCATGATTAATCCATTCCAGAGAGTTCGCTGAAAGGCGAAATTCATGAATGGCGAAACCATTTTCCCCATAAGAAATAATGGAAATCCAATTAATCAGTTTCAGACACCCAAAAGTATTAACAAAAAATAATTTTTTTAGAGATTAAATATAGATTTACATACAGAAAACAATGACAAATAAATACAAAGCACTAATAAAATGGATAAATGAACATTTAACACCACACTTACCTATATTGAAGACTTGTTGGTGTATGGAACACGTGTAGGAGGGGAGAGGGAGGAGAGAGGGAGGCGAGTTTATTATGCTTCAATATGATGCTAATATCATCTCTACGGCTTATTTATCTATCACAATTCATCTAATATGACGTATTAAACTATTAATAACATAGAAACATGATATATACTCTAGAATGAATAAATATATCATTACGGGTGTGAGGAGTAAGTGGTGCTGGTGTTATTGTTGGATTTATAAGGGCCACTGAGTGAAGCTGTACATATTAGTGGTAGTGGAGGTGGCATCAGAAGCCACCACCACTATTCACACTGAAACAATGTACGTAATTTATAAATAAGAAATATTTACACTTTAATTTATAAATAAGAAATCTTTACACTTACCTTGGAGATGTTAGTTTAATTAGTTAGTTTGATGGAGGAGATGCTGGCAGAGGTTTAGGGTGGTGGAAGATAGCAGGGCGGCGTATGTTCAGTGGCCTTATATTCCTCCAACAACATTGGAGAGTTACTTTCGTGTCCTTTTTCTATCGCTTAATCGCTTAACTTACTTGCTACACCGTTAATGCTACACTTTATTGCTGGCTGGCGCTATAGCCTTTGTCGACTCTTGCTGCTTTAGTATCGTACATATCGTAGAATCACTGAAGAAGGCACATTCTCCCCTCTCTCTTCCTCCTCCACTTTGGTACTTTGCTACAAGTTTTTTCTTGAATTCTGTCGTGTTTCTCACCTTCTTTACCAAAAGGCTGGCACTAGGAGCTTTCTTTGGGCCCATGGTGGCTTATTTAGCAGTTGCAAGCACAAAAAACAATGGATTATTATGAAATGTATCGTATGAACCTGTGGGGCAATGGTCATCACACTGACTGTGGTGGTTGCAGGCAGGCTGGCTTTGTTTACGGCCTGACGCGTACCATACATCCGCTGAATCTCGAAAAAAATCATGAACCTTGAGTCTATTTTTCGCTGAAAAAAGGCACTGAAAGCCGAAATTCATGAAACACGATGCCGCTGAAGCTCGGGGGTCCACTGTACTATTTCTTAATACTCATTCATTTCCATGTGCTCTTAATATTCCTTTGGATAGAGTTCAACATTTCTTGCAAGTATTCAAGTTCTCTATAATTCTTGTTATCTTTTGCCTAGTTCCTAGTTCCAGGTGATTCATGTTGTTATATTATTGAAGATATATAATACTGACAAGTTAATGAATAAGACAGTTGTGTAACACCTGTGTATCTGTGTTGCCAAAATGTTTTACTTGTGCAGCAGGCTTCTTCAGCTGCATAAAGGTGAGTATAATGTTTGAGATAGCAAAAAACCTAGTAATTTTGAGGTTATTGGTCCCTCAGACTTGATGGGAGGTGGTCATGAAATGCAGCTACCACCCCAGCCCCACCCTGGGGTCGACAGAACACCAGATGATGCCATATTGTCTGTTCCCTCAGGTAGAGACTCGGAGTGGACCAAAAAATATGAGAATATAGAGATCAAATAACAAGGGAACATTACTAGAATATGGGAGAATAGACGGTAGCGGTCTATTCTCTTGGAAGTACAGTGGTCCCTCGGTTTTCGCCGAAAATTCGTTCCAGAATGCTGCTCAAGTGCCATTACCGAACGAATTTACTTCCTGCTCTTTTAAAAGTGGAAGGGATAAAAGAAACTATAATCATAGGAGAAGGGAGAAAAACCTGGAGTTTGGGTTAGAGCAGGAGAAAACCCAGTGAGAAATAATACGGGATACTTATAACAAGATAGGGGTCCTGATAAGTACTGGCTCTTAGGGTAGCATGGCCTGAAAACATGAGCAGTAGGCACCTTATCAGGGGCTTGACTCTCCACAGAAAAAGGATAACATTAATAGGTTATTAAATTTAGTCTCTGACACATGGACCTTATGTACATGGCTCAAAGGGGGAAGTAAAACATACCCAGGTAAGACCACTTACAATTTAATAAACACATAACAAGGGTATCTGAAAGTGTTGGCACAAAAAAAGAAAAACTCTAGCAGTAAATACTTAATTGGTATAACAGGACAGGCTTACTGATGTCAAAACCACCTCCCCACATAATAATAATAATAATAATAATACTTTATTGAGACATGGTACAATGATACATGGTAGACAAGAAACATAGTTATTAATGAGATGTACATGCAAAAGCCCCTAATATGCTGTGCATTGCGGGCATTCTTAGGTCTACTTAATTCTAGACTACATGGTAAAAAGTTATGGTTGATAATTTATAAAATAAGTATAATTGCATATATAAGTTATAAAGTTTGAATATAAGTTGAACATATCAATTAATTGTAGCAATGCAACTAATTGAGTGAGATAACAATTTAAAACAATTACAGTGATACCTCGAGTTACGATATTTTTTTGTTCGAGAATGCTGTTCAAGTGCCATTACCAAACGAATTTATCCCCATAAGGAATAATGTAAAATAGACTAGTCCTTTTACACCCCCAAACATATACTTACAAAAGCATTTAAAAAAATAAACTTACATAAAAGGGCGATTTTGGACCATCGTAACTCGAGGTACCACTGTATATAATATATGCCCCTTACCAAGATATGGTTCCATCATTGTTCTAACCACATCACCAGAGATACCCAGTAACTTCCTGGTATCTTTCAATGTATTACTTCCAGTGTACACAATAATATCCAATACAATTCCACTGTAGCAATCACAAAGCACAAACAACTTTATACCAAAGCGTTTCCTCTTGCTTGGTATATACTGCTTGAACGACAGTCTACCTTTGAACAGAATCAGTGACTCATCAATAACAAGCTTCCTGAAGGGATAAAAATGCATATTGAATTTCTCTTTCAGATACAGAAACACATTCCTAATCTTATATAACCTGTCGTTTCTGTCAGGCCTGGTTTTGTCTGAAAAGTGAAGCATCCTTAGCAATAGCACAAATCGATTCACTGATATTATATCACTGAAACCTGGTGTTGCAATCAGGCGGTCTGTCGACCAGTATGATTTGACACGGTGCTTATAAACATGTGGCATAAGCATTATTGTGGCAAAAAACAAGTACATCTCAGCCACAGTTGCCTCTTTCCACCTGTTGAGGCGTGATGTTGGTGAAAGTATTGTGTTTGCCATGGTGTACTCGTAGTATCTGTTGATTTCCCTGACAATAATTTCCATCAGGGGATTGTCAAAAAATAACTCGAAACATTCCAGTTCACTGGCATTGTTCCCAAGTGGACAAGATGGGTGTATTCCACTTGGACTTTCATCAAACTGATGGGGATTGGGAATAAAATTGTCAGCGTCCTGCCAATCCCAGGTGCGGTCTGCTGGTGGGTACTGGATATTTACAGGTGGTTGTGGGGGTTGTGGAAGTGGAGGTTGTGGTTGTGGGGGTTGGTGGGTGGGTGAGGATGGCCGCTGAGCTGTTTCAGCGGCGTCGGTGCAAGCATGGTCCACTGCTGGTGCCTCGCGCCTGGCACTACCACCACCACTACCAGTACCAGTTACATGCACATTTCTCATTCCAATTGCAACACTATCGTCTTCATTTTCACAATCACTTCCTGTTGTACGCCCACGGGATGTACTCCGAGATGTACTCCTTCCCCTTGGAACAGCATATGGCACGCTACCAGAGCGCATATACCGTCGTATATACTGACGCTTCACTGGAGAATATTCTGCTTCACTCTCGCTACTGGAACTGTTTTGAAGAGCTTGGAGTTCATATTCACTATCACTATCATCACCATTGCTCACATCAGAGTCTGGGATATGAGTAAATAACAGTTTCCTCTTTCGTCTTGGAACAATTGAGCGTGAACAAGATGCCACAACATCGGAGGTGGATGGCTGAGGGTCGTCTGGGTTTTCCTCAATATTACCGGTATTATGATCATTAGTTTCGGTCACAACCTCATCAAAACCTTGAAACTCATCACCACTGACACTCCCATCGGTGTTAGAACTGTCACTGGGGAACAAAAGTGTTCCAATTCACCGAGGAGTGAGGAGTTTCTTACCGCCAGGCATGGTGATCAGAGTGTACTAACATGGCATTCCCACAATGCACCACTGGGTCCCCGATTTTTTTCCTACTGCGCACACTGACCATGCAGACCCATTCTATCACCACTAGGCCTACCAGCCATTTCACGCTTAATTTGAAGGCGCTAGAATTTATGCATACTAGTACGTCAATAACCACAGCGCGTAAAACGTACTTGTACGACCATAACCCCGAAAGGGTTAATGAAGACCTAGTAAAAATATCGACCTGGATGACTGCCAATAAACTTAAGCTTAATATTGACAAAACCTTCCATATTATGTTTGGGAACAGAACAGGTGATGCCCAACTGAACATTATGATTATCAACACTATTATTGCTAAACACAATGAAGCAACTTGAAATTCAACACCCATATCCAACACATAACAAAAAAAGTATCCATAACAGTTGGCATCCTCTCAAAGATACGTTACTATGTACCACAAGCAGTCCTACTCACATTATACTGTTCACTGATCTGCCCCTACCTCACCTATGCTTTTGTGCCTGGGGATCAACAAGAACAACCCACCTAAAGCCAATAATAACTCAACAAAAAACTGCAGTATGAATTATCACACAACACGCCCCCCACTCTTCAAAGACCTAAGCCTACTCACTATACAAAAAAAATCACACCTACTACTGTGCATCCTACATTTACAGAACAATAAATACAAATATTAATCCTGAACTAAAACACTTTCTTGATAGTTTCAACAGGACCTATAGACATAATTTTTTTTTTCAACAAGTCGGCCGTCTCCCACCGAGGCAGGGTGACCCAAAAAGAAGAAAATCCCCAAAAAGAAAATACTTTCATCATCATTCAACACTTTCACCACACTCATACATAATCACTGTCTTTGCAGAGGAGCTCAGATACGACAGCTGAGAAAAGTCCCTCCCAGCTGTCACTATCTCAGACCCCTCCTTTAAAGTGCAGGCATTGTACTTCCCATTTCCAGGACTCAAGTCCAACTAAATCAATTAACTGGTTTCCCTGAATCCCTTCACAAAATGTTACGCTGCTCACACTCCAACAGATCGTCATGTCCCAAAAACCATTCGTCTCCATTCACTTCTATCTAACACGCTCACACATGCTTGCTGGAAGTCCAATCCCCTCGCCCACAAAACCTCCTTTACTCCTTCCCTCCAACCTTTTCTAGGACGACCCCTACCCCGCCTTCCTTCCCCTACAGATTTATACGCTCTCCAAGTCATTCTACTTTGATCCTTTCTCTCTAAATGACCAAACCACCTCAACAACCCCTCTTCAGCCCTCTGACAAATACTTTTAGTAACTCCACACCTTCTCCTAATTTCCACATTCCGAATTTTCTGCATAATATTTACACCACACATTGCCCTTAGACAGGACATCTCCACTGCCTCCAGCCTCCTCCTCGCTGCAGCATTTGCAACCCATGCTTCACACCCATATAAGAGTGTTGGTACCACTATACTTTCGTACATTCCCTTCTTTGCCTCCATGGATAACGTTTTTGTCTCCACAGATACCTCAATGCACCACTCACCTTTTTCCTTCATCAATTCTATGGTTAACCTCATCCTTCATAAACCCATCCGCTGACACGTCAACTCCCAAATATCTGAAAACATTTACTTCTTCCATAATCCCTCTCTCCAATGTAATATCCAATTTTTCTTTATTTAAATCATTTGATACCCTCATCACCTTACTCTTATCTATGTTCACTTTTAACTTTCTACCTTTACACACTCTCCCAAACTCGTCCACTAACCTTTGCAACTTTTCTTTAGAATCTCCATAAGCACAGTATCATCAGCAAAAAGTAACTGTGTCAACTCCCATTTGCATTTAATTCTCCATAATTTAATCCCACCCCTCTCCCCAACACCCTAGCATTTACTTCTTTACAACCCCATCTATAAATATATTAAACAACCATGGTGACATTACACATCCCTGTCTAAGACCTACTTTTACCGGGAAGTAATCTCCCTCTCCCTAAAACCCTAACCTGAGCCTCACTATCCTCATAAAAACTCTTTACAGCCTTCAGTAACTTACTACCTATTCCATACACTTGCAACATTTGCCACATTGCTCCCCTATCCACTCTATCATATGCCTTTTCTAAATCCATAAATGCAATAAAAACTTCTCTACCTTTATCTAAATACTGTTCACATATATGCTTCACTGTAAACACTTGATCTACACATCCCCTACCCACTCTAAAGCCTTCTTGCTCATCTGCAATCCTACTCTCTGTCTTACCTCTAATTCTTTCAATAATAACCCTGCCATACACTTTACCTGGTATACTCAGTAAACTTATTCCCCTATAATTTTTACACTCTCTTTTATCCCCTTCCTTTATATAAAGGAACTATACATGCTCTCTGCCAATCCCTAGGTACCTTCCCCTCTTTCATACATTTATTAAACAAAAATACCAACCACTCCAGCACTATATCCTCCCCTGCTTTTAACATTTCTGTCATGATTCCGTCAATTCCAGCTGCTTTACCCCTTTCATTCTACGTAATGCCTCACGCACCTCCCCACACTCACATCCTGCTCTTCTTCACTCCTAAACGATGTTGTACCTCCCTGGCCAGTACATGAAATTACCGCCTCCCTTTTTTCATCGACATTTAAAAGTTCCTCAAAATATTCCCGCCATCTACCCAATACCTCCAGCTCCCCATCTACTAACTCCCCTACTCTGTTTTTAACTGACAAATCCATTCGTTCCCTAGGCTTTCTTACCTTGTTTATCTCACTCCAAAATTTTTTCTTGTTTTCAGCAAAATTTCTTGACAGAGCCTCTCCCATTCTTTCATCCGCTCTTCTTTTGCACTCTCTCACCACTCTCTTCACCTTTCTTTTACTCTCCATATACTCTGCTCTTCTATTAACACTTCTGTTTTGTAAAACCTCTCATAAGCTACCTTTTTCTCTTTTATCACACCCTTTACTTCTTCATTCCACCACTCACTCCTCTTTCCCCCGCACCCCCCCTCCTATAGCCACAAACTTCTGCCCCACATTCTAATACTGCATTTTTAAAACTATCCCAACTCTCTTCAACCCCCCACTACTCCTACTTGCACTAGCCCACCTTTCTGCCAATAGTTGCTTATATCTCACCCTAACTTCCTCCTCCCTTAGTTTATACACTTTTACCTCTCTCTACTTGCTGTGGCCATTTTCTTTTGTCCCATCTACCTTTTACTCTAATTGTAGCTACAACCAAATAATGATCTGATATATCCGTTGCCCCTCTATAAACATGTACATCCTGAAGCCTACTCATCAACCTTTTATCCAGCAATACATAATCCAACAAACTACTTTCCTTACGTGCTGTATCATACCTTGTATATTTATTTATCCTCTTTTTCCTAAAATATGTATTACTTATTACCAAACCTCTTTCTACACATAGCTCAATTTATGGTTCCCCATTTACATTTACCCCTGGCACCCCAAATTTACCTACTACTCCATCCACAACATTTTTACCTACTTTAGCATTATGATCCCCAACCACAATTACTCTCTCACTTGGTTCAAAACTCCCCACACACTCACTCAACATTTCCCAAAATCTCTCACTCTCCTCTACACTTCTCTCTTCTCCAGGTGCATAAACACTTACTATAACCCACTTTTCTCATCCAACCTTTATTTTACTCCACATAATCCTTGAATTTCTACATTTATATTCCTTCTTTACCTGCCAAAACTGATTATTCAACATTATTGCCACTCCTTCTTTAGCTCTAACTCGATTTCAAACCCCTGATCTAATCCCATTTATTTCTCCCCACTGAAACTCTCCTACCCCCTTCAGCTTTGTCTCACTTAAAGCCAGGACATCCAGCTTCTTTTCATTCATAACATCTACAATCATCTCTTTCTTATCATTCGCACAACATCCACGCACATTCAAACATCCCACTTTGACAGTTTTCTTCTTCTTCTTTTTAGTAAGCTATACAGGAAAAGGGGTTACTAGCCCATTGTTCCCGGCATTTTAGTTGACTTTTACAACACGCATGGCTTATGGAGGAAAGATTCTTATTCCACTTCCCCATGGATATGAAAGGGAAAAGCAATAAGAACAAGAACTATTAAGATAAAATCAAAGAAAACTCAGATGAGTGTGTATACATAAACGTGTACATGTTTGCGTAGTGTGACCTAAGTGTAAGTAGAAGTAGCAAAACGTACCTGAAATCTTGCATGTTTATGAGACAGAAAAAAGACATAATACTAGGCACAAAAATCTCTATGACATTCCCTGTGTCCGGTAAATCTCTTCAAAAATTCTATGTACATAAAAGGGCTCAAAATCTGGAACTCCCTGCCTGAAATCTCCAGATGTACTAACAGCCAACATTTTCAAAACTATCATTAAAAAACATCTCCTCTCCATAACATATCCCAACATCAGCTAATTATGTTAGAACTACACATGCCTATCATCAGTCTCAGGAACACACTAAAACAAAATAGACTTACTCTCCTTAACTGTAATTCTTCCAAACACTAAATGACTGTAAACATAAAATTCTTATAATTGTTATTGCCTTCTTAATCTTAAGTTAGACCTAAGTTTACCAGTAATACTCTGCTATATAGGGGCTTTTAATTTTGTAAAAACATTGTAGCATACCAAGATAAAACCATTCCCATTGCTAAATTACACTAATTTTAATAATGTTTTTTGCTACCTCACTATTATAAATCTTATTAATCATAAAATTCTTGATTACCTAACTTTTGTAATAATGTGAATTAATTAGCATTAGAATGTACCACTCCATAACCTGTATCAGTATAGAGTAGTCAGTAAGAATTAGAATTAGTCTGCCCAAAATGTCTAGGCATGCTAGTGGCTTTCTTTGTACATACGTACAGTCATACCTCGGTTAACGATGGCGTCAGATAACGATAAATTCGGTTAGCAATACATTTTTATGTCAAAATATTGACTCGGTTTACGATGATTGCTTCGGTTTACGATATTCGTCCCGGACGCGTCCACGTGGCGTCCAGCTGTGCGGGCACTCCAGGGAGCGTCATACCAGTATATTGTCATTATTCCACTGTTTTTAGTGCTTGCAACTGCTAAATAAGCCACCATGGGCCCCAAGAAAGCTCCTAGTGACAAGCCTGTGGTAAAGAGTGTAGCAGGGAGTGAAGCATTCATGCAGGGAGTGTAGCATTCATGCAGGGAGTGAAACAGGGATGCAGGGAGTGTAGCATTCATGCAGGGAGTGTAGCATTCATGCAGGGAGTGTAGCATTCATGCAGGGAGTGTAGCATTCATGCAGGGAGTGTAGCATTCATGCAGGGAGTGTAGCATTCATGCAGGGAGTGTAGCATTCATGCGGGGAGTGTAGCATTCATGCAGGGAGTGTAGCATTCATGCAGGAGTGTAGCAGTCATGCAGGGAGTGTAGCAGGCATGCAGGGAGTGTAGCAGGCATGCAGGAGTGAGGCATGCAGGGTAGCAGGCATGCAGGGAGTGTAGCAGGCATGCGGGGAGTGTAGCAGGCATGCAGGGAGTGTAGCAGGCATGCAGGGAGTGTAGCAGGCATGCAGGGAGTGTAGCAGGCATGCAGGGAGTGTAGCAGGCATGCAGGGAGTGTAGCAGGCATGCAGGGAGTGTAGCAGGCATGCAGGGAGTGTAGCAGGCATGCAGGGAGTGCAGCATTCATGCAGGGAGTGTAGCATTCATGCAGGGAGAGAAGCAGGGATGCAGGGAGTGTAGCATTCATGCAGGGAGTGTAGCATTCAAAGGAAAAGGCCAGTAACCCCAGAAAAGAACTTGCCACCTGCAGTGTTAATGGAAGGGGATTCCCCTTCCAAACACTAGCATACTATACTCCATCCTTTTCCCTCCTCCCGTCCTCCACACATCGACAACTGTTCAATAAATGTAAGTGACATGTTATTGTAGTATATTTACATGTATTTCTTTATTGTTCATTAAATTGTGTATTATTTAATGTCAAAAAGTTCTAAAAAATATTTTATTTTACTACTTTTGGAAGTCTGGCACGGATTAATTTTATTTCCATTATTTCTTATGGGGAAAATTGATTCGGATAACGATTGATTCGGTTACAGATACGCCCTCTCTGATGGATTAATATCGTTAACCGAGGTATGACTGTACTTCATATTTTGTAATATGTAAACCACACATTGTAAACTTTGCAAAGATATAAAAATTTTGAATCTATGTAACTATATTTTATACAGTGTTATCCCTTCTTATATGGAATATCCAAGGGAGCTTTTGACTATAAAATACTATAAGAAGTTTATTTTTTCTTATTTGACACAGATGTTGTGTGGTCGATTAAAAGAGTTGTGTTTAGAGGGCGGCCTCTTCTCCGATGTAATGTTCCAGCTGGAGGACGGTACCACAGCAGCTCACCGTCCCTTACTAATGGCTCGCTGTGACATGATGCATGCAATGTTCTCAGGAGACTTCAGAGAAAGTAATGCCAAGGTGGTAAGTACAACCCTTACACCAAATTTATTTGTTTTATTCTTATGGGTCTTAACTCTTTGACTGTTGCGACCCTCAGTCCTAAAGTGTCTCTCTGTGTCGCAAAATTAAAAAAAAAAAAATATTTTTTCTTATGAAATGATAGTCTTTTCCCGATGGTGATGACACCAATAGTACGAAATTTGATGGAAAACTTATGGAATTATGCTCTTGCGAAGTTAGCGATCCCGGCGATTTTTACTCATCAGCAATTTCACCTATTTGAGCCCTATTTTCGGCCAATTCTATTGTTCCAGTCAACCAAACTCATAGCTATTTCTTTAGAACTCCATTTGTTCTATCGATTGAGTACAAGAAACTGCCCATTTACTGATTTCAACTACCCAATAAAGTGGTCAGAAATTGGCAATTTGGCCAATTTCACTCAAATTAAAAAAGATGCCAATTTTAAAATAGGGTCCAGAATGAACAATGCAGACATTCCAGGCACTAAAATAACATTTTCTCTGTTCATCAGTCACGTCTCCACGTCTATTTTGAATTTTTATTCACACATAAAATAGAAGATTTACTGTTATGAAGGCTACTGCATTATTGTAAAAATCAAAGATTTCATCTAATTTGAGCTCAATTTCAAGGTACAGTGGTACTCAGAGTTACAAGCTTAATTCATTCCAGACGGCTATTCAAGTGCCGATACCGAAGGAATTTTTTCCCATAAGAAATAATGAAAATTAGATTAATCCATTTCAGACCCCCAAAGATACATTTACAAAAGCACCTACAAAAATACACTTACATAATTGTTCGAGTTGGGAGCTGCTCGTAAGTAGAGGTACCACTGTACTTTTCTTTGTGAAACCAATCAAAATTATCTCTATTTCTGTAATATGTCTTCCATTCTATCAAATGAGACCAAGAAAACGAGAATACAACCATAAATACTATACGAAAATACACCTCAAAGTCGGCATTTTAATCCAAAAACATGGTCAGAGTTTTTTTCTCATTATGCACTGTGTGCTGCAGGATTTCTTTTATAATGCACACACTGACCACACAGACCCATTCTCTCATGTGTGGGCCTACCAGCTTTCTCCCACTTGATTTGAAGCCGCTAGAATTTTTGAGTACAGTGGTCCCTCGATTAACGATCTTAATCCGTTCCAGGAGCTAGGCCTTAATACGAATTGCTCGTAATTCGAAACCTTATTTCCCATAAGAAATAATGTAAATACAATTAATTCGTTCCAACCAAAAATATTCACAAAAAATACATTTTAATTATAGTTCTACATACACAAAACAACATTATTAACACTATAAATACTACTACATAATACTAAATACAGTAGACCGTCATTTAGCACGAGATTATGTTACACGTTACGGGTATTGCACGATTGAAGAATTGCGGCACATTATTATCTAACACGACGTAAAAATGATATTACAGTGGACCCCCGAGTATCGTAATTAATCCGTTCCAGGAGCTAGTACTTAACACGAAGTTTATGAAATTCGAACCATTATTTCCATGAAATAATGTAAATACAATTAATCCGTTCCACAAAAAATATTCACATATAAAATAATTAAAAACAATATATATATATATATACATTTACTTACCTTATTGAAGAGTTGCAGGCATCTGGAAGATAGAGTAATGAGTAATGAAGGTCCTCTTGGGCATTTTCTTCCAAAACAGGCCTGTTTCATCACAATTAAACACTTGTTGGGGGGGAATTCTTCAGCCTCTACGAAGGGGAATCCCCACTCCCTGCATGCCTGCTACACTCCCTGCATGCCTGCACACTCCTGCATGCCTGCTACACTCCTGCATGCCTGCTACACTCCCTGCATGCCTGCTACACTCCTGCATGCCTGCTACACTCCTGCATGCCTGCTACACTCCCTGCATGAATGCTACACTCCCTGCATGCCTGCTACACTCCTTGCATGCCTGCTACACTCCTGCATGAATGCTACACTCCTGCATGCCTGCTACACTCCCTGCATGCTTGCTACACTCCCCGCATGCCTGCTACCTCCCTGCATGTCTGCTACACTCCTGCATGAAAGCTACACTCCCCGCATGCCTGCTACACTCCTTTCATGCTTGCTACCTCCCTGCATGAATGCTACACTCCTGCATGCCTGTACACTCCCCGCATGCCCGCTAAACTCCTGCATCAATGCTAAACTTCCTGCATCAATGCTAAACTCCTGCATGCCTGCTACACTCCTGCATGAATGCTACACTCCTGCATGCCTGCTACACTCCCATGCTGCACTCCCTGCATGAATGCTACACTCCTGCATGCCTGCTACACTCCTTGCATGCTTGCTACACTCCTGCATGATGCTACACTCCCTGCATGCCTGCTACACTCCTGCATGAATGCTACACTCCCTGCATGTCTGCTACACTCCTGATTCTAACTTGATGAAAGCTACACTCCCCGCATGCCTGCTAAACTCCCCATAATTTAAACTTCCCCCTAAGCAA
>WNWK01033000.1:0-21491 GCA_009830355.1 Cherax destructor
ATTTAGAAATGGGTTAAGTATCGTTGGATTGTGTGTGTGTGTG
The DNA here is from genome assembly GCA_009830355.1 of Cherax destructor. Lineage (NCBI taxonomy): Eukaryota > Metazoa > Arthropoda > Malacostraca > Decapoda > Parastacidae > Cherax > Cherax destructor. The sequence goes on from WNWK01033000.1 coordinate 44, forward strand.
TGAGTGTGAGTGAGTGAGGTGAGGTGAGGTGAAGGGAAGAGATATGAAAGGAAGAGTGAGGTGCTGGGGAGGTGTTGAGACTTGTACATGGATATTAAAACATCTGAAAATTTGTTATCCTGGTTAAGGAGTGTGAGGTGGTTTGTACATGGTAGAATAGTGAATTTGTGACTTTGTGGGATATGAGTGAAAATTGTGTGAATAATTAATAAAAATGAAAGTGTATGCAGAGCAAAGTGTTGAAAATTTGTGTTATCCTGGGTTAAGTATCCATGTGTGAGTGAGTGAGGTGAATGGGGAGAGTGAGATGCAAAGGAGGTTCAGTTAAGGAGTGTGAGTATTCACTTGTAAGTCTATAAGTAACGTAAAAGGTGAAATATGTACAGTAAAGATTAAAAGAGAGCTTGTCAGCCTATCTTTCGTTCTTTTATTGAAATCGAATTTTTTTACCTTACCCCATAGGGTTACCATATTACCTGAAAACATGGAAAATTGTATCTTTTATATTTATATATGTATTAATAAATAAAATGTATCTTTTTACTCTGTTAACCGATAATGTATATGTATTAATAAATAAGTGACGAAAAAATGTGTATTAGTGTTAACCTACAATAAATTCTTTTAACATAATTTTAGCTTGTTTAACCTAAAAGAGGCCCCATAGGGTGTCTTTTCTGATGAATTAGTAAAAATGAGTCTTTTCATTCTTTTTATTGGAATCGAGAAATTTTCTACCCCATAAGGAACTTGATCCAAGGAAATTTTGTATTATTCATGAAAATCGATGTAAATCTTGATCTGAGGAATTGGAAATCCCTCTAAAATTCGAAATGTTTGGAAAAAGTAGGGAAAATTCGAAAAAAATCGAGGAGCGGGGCGATCCGCAGAAGGCGCTGCAGAAGGCAGCTCGGGCGGCTCGACGCGGAAGGGCGCGGGCGGGGGGCGCGGGCGGGCGGGCGCGGCGGGCGGGGGCTCGAGCGGCGGAAGGAGACCGCTCAGGGATGAGGGTCTCAGGGTGTGAGGGGGGTGAGGGTGCGGACCTGCTCAGGATAAAAAAAAAAAAAAAGGGGGGCTACCGGAAGTGGGGGGTCGACCGGAAGTGGGGGGCGGAAGTGGGGGGGGTTGGACAGACCGGAAGTGGGGGGTTGGGGGGGACCGCCGCCATTTTGCGTTCTACAGGGTATGCGTTCTACAGGCACATTTACCACTACTTATATATATATATATATATATACATTATTTATAAACATTGTGCCCCATTCAGGGGGCGCAATAGCCATCTTCTTGTCATCAGTACCGAGGGTGGGAGACTGCACTCTCCCATCTTTGCATTGGACACACTTGTCTTACAGGTATCTCATGGAGAGGCGCCCTGTTCCACTCTGTGAAAATTGTCAGGTTCGAGTTTCAGTTAGCCATATTATGTTGGACTGCCCTGTCTATCAATGAGGATGCTGAATTTACCTCAAATGTCGTCACCACTCTAACGCCCTTCATCGTCCCACCTCGCTGACGGACCCACCTTTGACTCAGATTCCCTCACTGACTTTTTGACAGCAACTGATTTACTTCACAAACTTTGAAAATACTTCCTCTAGCACTCCTCACAGCCCTTTCTAACTCTCCCTCTTGCTACTCTCTAACCCTGCACTATCCCCTGCCCTGCTGTGCTCTGTGACCCTTATAGGTTTAGTGCTTTTTTATTATAATATTCTGAGGCAAGGCAAAAGGTATGAATGACATACATTGTGAATGTTTTGGTGGCAGCGTTGACCCTCCGCTTCACTCACAGTGCCGTGGCTTTTGGATATGAGATCTAAACGTGTGTGTAAAAATAAATGTATTTTCAAGGACATGTGACATCCCCCTTCTTTATATACATCGTAGAGATTTCAGACTCTATCTCTGTATTTAGGAGATTCAAATACACATTTGGAACTTTGCAGTGATTTTAATTTTAAAATATTGAGGCTTTTTTCAAAGTTATCACCCTGTACGAATGCCCTGATTTGTTGGAAATATATACCATGACTCACATACCATAATTAGTGTTTATTTTACCTACGTGATTAAAATAGGTACCAGTTCGTCAGTTTAATATCTTTATTATGCACCCCGTACCCATCCTGTGGGCGATTGTCAGGAGATTATAGAAGAACATAATGGATACAGGGATTGGGCCACAAACTTTTGATAGCTGATAGGTACCATAGTACAAAATACTATGGTACGTACATAATGTAAGTCATAAACCATGACTGGTACCCGAGTGCTGTTTAGAGTATTTAGATGCGAATGTGGAAATTGGGCACAAAGTCCGGACTCTTGAGGATGACATGGATGAACTCTGACTGTGAGAGTCTGCCGTCGCCATCCACGTCTGCTTCATCCAGCACCTGCGGAGATACGTAGCTAATCAGCCAAATCAATATGTGTCATCTAACATTTTTGGAGCATACAGCTATAAAAATCTAAGTGAATAAGTGTCTTTCTGGACATGTAGAGCACTTAACAATATATATATATATATATATATATATATATATATATATATATATATATATATATATATATATATATAACAGAAAGCAGGATAGCAGATGAACAAGGGGGCTTTAGGAAAGGTAGGGGTGTGTAGACCAAGTGTTTACAGTGAAACATATAGGTGAACAGTATTTGGATAAGGGTAAAGATGTTTTTGTGGCATTTATGGATTTGGAAAAGGCGTATGATAGGGTGGATAGGGGGCAATGTGGCAGATGTTGCAGGTGTATGGAATAGGAGGAAGGTTACTGAAGGCAGTGAAGAGTTTTATGAGGATAGTGAGGCTCAGGTTAGAGTGTGTAGGAGGGAAGGGACTATTTCCCAGTAAAAGTGGGCCTTAGACAAGGATGTGTGATGTCACCGTGGTTGTTCAATATATTTATAGATGGGGTTGTAAGAGAAGTGAATGCAGGGTCTTGGCAAGAGGTGTTGGGCTAAAAGATAAAGAAGCAAATACAAAGTGGGAGTTGTCACAGTTGCTTTTTGCTGATGACACTGTGCTTTGGGAGATTCTGAAGAGAAGCTGCAGAGGTTGGTGGATGAATTTGGTAGGGTGTGTAAAAGAAGAAAATTGAAAGTGAATATAGGAAAGAGTAAGGTGATGAGGATAACAAAAAGAATAGGTGACGAAAGATTGATATCAGATTGGAGGGAGAGAGTATGGAGGAGGTGAATGTATTCAGATATTTGGGAGTGGACATGTCGGCGAATGGGTCTATGAAGGATGAGGTGAATCATAGAATTGATGAGGGGAAAAGGGTGAGTGGAGCACTTCGGAGTCTGTGGAGACAAAGAACCTTGTCCATGGAAGTAAAGAGGGAATGTATGAAAGTATAGTTATACCAACGCTCTTATATGGGTGTGAAGCATGGGTGATGAATGTTGCAACGAGGAGAAGGCTGGAGGCAGTGGAGATGTCATGTCTGAGGTCAATGTGTGGTGTGAATATAATGCAGAGAATTCGGAGTTTGGAAATTAGAGGAGGTGCGGGATTACCAAAACGATTGTCCAGAGAGCTGAGGAGGGGTTGTTGAGGTGGTTTGGACATGTAGAGAGAATGGAACGAGACAGAGTGACTTCGAGAGTGTATGGATCTGTAGTGGAGGGAAGGCGGGGTAGGGGTCGGCCTAGGAAAGGTTGGAGGGAGGGGGTAAAGGAAGTTTTGTGTGCGAGGGCTTGGATTTCCAGCAAGCATGTGTGAGCGTATTTGATAGGAGTGAATGGAGGCATATGGTTTTTAATACTTGACGTGCTGTTGGAGTGTGAGCAAAGTAACATTTATGAAGGGATTCAGGAAACCGGCAGGCCGGACTTGAGTTCTGGAGATGGGAAGTACAGTGCCGGCACTCTGAAGGAGGGGTGTAAATGTTGCAGTTTTATAACTGTAGTGTAAAGCACCCTTCTGGCAAGACAGTGATAGAGTGAATGATGATGAAAGTTTTCTTTTCGGGCCACCCTGCCTTGGTGGGAATCGGCCGATGTGTTAATAAAAAAAAAAAAAAAAAATATATATATATATATATATATATATATATATATATATATATATATATATATAAATAAAATGTAGGTCTCACAAACATCTGTGGATGAGCAAAAATCTAATAACATAAATGCAGTGCTGTATGACTGTTTTAGGTTTTGTGCTTGGTTTTGATTATAATAAATAGCAAGACTTTCTTAGCTGTCATCCTGCACTTGTGGAGCACACAACTCACCTGACTGCAGGTGAGTCTGTCTGGGAAGAATTTTTAGAGTGGCACAAAAAATTGATTTTAGGCGTGATATACCACCCCCCAAACTTGGATAGGGACCAAGGAAGACTACTGTAGGAGGAAATTGTTAGGGCTACAAGGTACAATAATGCAGAAATTCTAGGGGACTTTAGTCATATTGATTGGAATTCCTTTACTGGGAATTTAGTCTAACGACTTCTTAGAGGTAGTTCAGGATTGTTTTTTAAAGCAGTTTGTTACAGAATCTACAAGGGAAAATGACCTGCTTTACTTGGTTCTGGGAAACAAAGGAAGTCTTGTTAATAATTTAGAAATTACAGAGGAACTTGGTGTAAGCGAACACAAATCAATTACCTGTAGCATTGACTGGATGTATGATAGTAAGGATATCTCAGTAACAGTCCCAGATTTTTGCTTAGCAGATTACAATGGGCTGAGAGAACACCTATCATCTGTAGACTGCGGTAACGAAGAGAACTATCAATATGATAGCTTTCTAAACACTATACATGCTGCCCAAAGAACATTCCGTATAAAGAAATTAGATGGAATAGAAATGACCCGAAATTGATGAATAATAGGCTCAAATATCTTTTTGGGCAAAAGAAAGGAATTTATAGGCGCATCAAAAGAGGTGAGGGTCATCTTATGAGTCAATATATTGACATTAAGAGGGACGTTAAAAAGGGAGATAAGAAAAGCTAAACAGGACTACGAAATTAAAGATGCTAGGGATTCCAAAACTAGTACTAAAGGTATTTTCCAGGTTTATAGAACAGAAGTTAGAAAAAAGATAGGTCCCCTTAAAAATAACTCTGAGCATCTTACTGACAAGGATAATGAAATGTGCTCAATTTTTAATAATTATTTTCTCTCGGTTTTCACACAGAAGACACTAACAATATCAGAATTATTAGTTTTTATAGTGGGCCTGAAGAAGATAAATTATATTTTTCAAACAAGTACCGACTGAAACAAAGTAAATCCCCGGGCCCTGATGAACTTTTTTGAAGGGTTCTTAAGAAGTGTAGAAGGGAACTTAGGGAACCATAAACTGACATTTTTAATATATCTCTTCAAAGAGGTGTAGTGTCTAATATGTGGAAGATGGCCAATGTAATTCCTGTTTTTAAAGCAGGGGACAAGTCGTTACCGTCAAATTACCGCTAAATAAGTGGGACCTCTATTGTAGGCAAATTACTAGAGTCAGTTATATCTGATATTATAAGAAGTCATCTTGATAAACATAAATTGATAAATGATACTCAGTATGGATTCACGAGCGGTTCCTGCCTAACTGATTTACTAACTTTCTTCAGTTAAAGCTTTTGAGGCTCTTGATCATGATAAAAATTTCAATATTGTTTATTTGGATTTTAGTAAGGCTTTTGATAGAGTACCACACCAGAGACTGTTAAAGAAAGTAGCAGCTCACTCAAACATTCAGTGGATGACTTTGAGTTTGATGCTGAGCAATTCATGCCGTATCTCCCAACTATTTTTGGCCTTTTATTCAGCCTTCTAAAGGAGGCCCATGAATGTGATACTAAAATGCAGGTGTTGCATGTAATATCGTTCATGATTGAAGTAGTAGGAGTGGATATCCAGCCTCATGCTGCTCCTCTGGCCCAGTATTTACCCAGCTTGTGGGAAGAATCTGCTGATCATAATATGTTACTTTGTTCTATCTTGACTACACTTGTGCAAATGGTCACTGGGCTCATGAGAGAAAGTGAAGGCCTTCACGAGTTCCTCCCCCTCATGGCATGGGGGAAAAAGTGCTGTCATGGATCGAGTCATGGCTCACCAACAGGAAGCAGAGAGTGTGCATAAATGGGGTAAAATCTGAGTGGGGATCTGTAACAAGTTCTACAGGGATCAGTTTTAGGCCCATTGTTGTTTATAATATACAGTAGACCGTCATTTAACCCTTTCAAGGTCCGTGCCGTAGTTCTACGGCTTTGAGTTCAGGGTCCAAACCGTAGTTCTACGTCATGAGCTCAGCTCACTCAGATAAGCTTTGAGTGGTAAATTTGGGCCTAGATATGAGAGAATACATCTGTGGGGTAAGTGTGCACCACATAAAACAAATCCTGCAGCACACAGTGCATAATGAGAGAGAAAAAATGAAACCCGTAATTTTCGATTGAAACAGCGACTTTGCAGTGTTGTTTCGTATATTTTTTATAGTTGTATTTGCGATTTCTTGGTCTCATTTGATAGAATGGAAGATATATTACAGATATTGAGATGATTTTGATTGGTTTTAGTACTGAAAATGGCTTGAAACTGAGCTCAAAGTAGCGGAAATGTTCAATTTTTGCCGATAATCAAGAGTAAACAAATGACCTCACACGTCTAATACGCGCCAGCTGGTGGGTCTAATATACGTTCACAAATGTGGTGATATTATCTGTATAATTATTACAATATTGCATAACATTAAATCTTCCATTTTTTTGGTTTGCATAAAAATTCATTATGTGAATAAAAAATAAAAATGGAATTCATTTGTAAAGACTGAAAAAGTAACTAATGAACAGAGGAAATGTTAGTTTAGTGCCAGGAATGCCTGCATTGTTTATTTTGCACCCTATTTTGAAATTCGAATATTTTGAACTTTGAGTTAAATTGGCAAAATTACCAATTTCCAATCACTTTATTTTGTAGTTGAAACAGTTGACTAGGCGATTTCTTGTGCTCAATCGATAGAATAGAAGTAATACTAGTGAAATAGCTAAGAATTTGGTCGACTGGAATAATGTAATTGGCATAAAATGGGAGTCAATGTCGGCAAAATCGCCGATGCATAAATATCGCTGACACATCAAAATTCGCGAGAGCATAATTTCGTCAATTTTCAATAAAATTTTATACTTTTTATTTTATTACCTTCAGAAAAAGATTCTCTGCCATTTTATAAGAAAAAATGAGATTTTTTTTTTTGGAAAATTCTTGGACACGGGTGCACCCCTTCCAAAAAAAGCCTTGGACCCTGAAAGGGTTAACACTGTACTTACGTTCCTGAAAACGCCATTTTAGTTAAAATCATGTTAGACAAACTTAAGAACTAATAGGAAAAATAGGGTTACGTTCCTTAAAGCCCCAAAAAAGCCAAACAACTGTTTTTTTTTTTTTTTTTTTTTTTTTTTTTAGACCTCTAGATCTTACAAAAATAAAAGTGAATATGTAATTGTAGTTCAATGTCGTGATGTATTATGTGATTTTACTTTTTAAGATTACAAATGCAACAGAAATAATAGTATTTCTTACCTTAAATTTTGGGTGCTGGTGTTTGTGGATGATTGTGGAGAGTGGAGAGTTATGTTGTGGCCCTACTGGGCTGAGGTGGATGGTAGAGGTTCTAGTACTGATATCGATGGTTGTACTAGAGTATGCATAAATTCTGTAATGGATTTCAGTTCTATTTTACCCCACAGTACATTATAGTACAACTGACAGTAAGACACCAGCTGCTCTAGACACTGTTTCAGGGTCCTCTTCTGTAAAAAAGTCTAACTTTAAGATGGCTTCCTGAGATTGGATGATGGCTTCCCTCGACTACGAGCAGCTATATCTCCAACTTAAGGCGGAATTAACGGAAGCTAGAAGAGAAATTCAACGTTTGAAGGGTATATGCAAGGATTATCCCTGGAACAATGTCGCCGATGATCAGACCAACGAATGGATGCTAGTCGGATCTGAAGGGATGAAGCTGAAGTTGAAGAACGTCCAGGAGACTGCTGTGAAAACCAGGAACTCTTTTTCCTTGTTATCAGACGAATGTGAAGACATCCCAGCGAAGACCATCTCTACAAAGACCGTCGAGAACGTCATGCACACCGCCAGTCGAGGTAAGAACATTGTTTTAGTTGGGGACAGTCAAATTAGGTTTATGGATAGAGAATTTTGTCTTAAGGATAGAAATAGGAGGCAGAGGGTGTGTTATCCTGGGGCTGGGATGAAGGATATTGTTAGCCATCTGGATGACATCATGAGAGGTAATGGGAGCAATCCTACTATCTGTCTCAGTGCTGGAGGCAACAATGTTGGCAGGCATAGGAATGAGCAGCTGATTAGCAGCTATAGGTCAGCAATAGACAGAATTAGGAAGATGGGTGGGAACCCTGTCATATGTGGTATTTTGCCAAGGAGAGGAGTTGGAAATGAATGGTTGTCCAGGGCAATTGGTGTCAATTGCTGGCTGGACAAATACTGTAAGGAAAATGCAGTAACATTCATTGACAACTGGGACCTCTTCTATGACAGAAATGACATGTATGCCAGGGATGGGGTTCACTTATCTAGGTCTGGGGTGGGGGCACTGGCAACTGCAGTGGAGGGAGCTGTTAGGGCTTTAAACTAGAAAACGTTAGTGGTATTGGTTATGAGGCAAAAATAGTGAAGTCCCAGTGTATTTATGTTATGAATTTTAGGGGAACTAGTAATAGGCAGAATAAGGTGGATATTGGAAAGTCAGTGGCACTAGGTGACAAGGACAGCAATAGGTATAGTGGAAAAACATTAATGAACAAGAAGAGTAAAGATAAAGGAGGTTTTTCTGAACATTTTTTACACTAATAGTCGTAGTGTGAGAAATAAGATGGACGAATTGAGATTAGTTGCAAGTGCAGGTAATATTGATGTTTTTGCATTAACTGAGATGTGGTTTAATATGAAAAATCGGTACATGCCTGCTGAATGTCACATCCAGGGTTTTAAATTGTTCCAAGTAGACAGAAGTATCGTGAAGGGGGATGGGTTGGCCCTCTATGTCCGTGATCATTTAAATTGTTGCATAAAAACGGGTATAAAGTCTAAAATAATACATACAGAGTCCGTCTGGATAGAATTTTCAGAGGGGTGTGAAAAATTGATTTTAGGCGTGATATACTGTCCTCCAAACTTAAATAGGAAACAAGGGAAACTACTTTGGATGGAAATTGTTAAGGCCACAAGGCATGATAATGTAGTAATTCTAGGGGACTTTAACTTTAGTCAGATTGATTGGAATTTCTTGACAGGTAATTTAGAATCAAACGACTTTTTAGAAGTAGTTCAGGATTGTTTTTTGAAGCAGTTTGTGACAGAACCTACAAGGAGAAATAACCTACTTGACTTGGTTCTGGCAAACAAGGAATCCCTTGTTAATAATATAGAAATTACAGACGAACTTGGCACAATCGGCCACAAGTCAATTACCTTTATCATTGAATGGATGTATGATAGTAGGGATAATTCAGTAACAGTCCCAGACTTTCGCTTAGCAGATTATAATGGGCTTAAAGAACACTTATCAACTGTGGACTGGGGTAACGAAGAAAGCTATCAATATGACAGCTTTCTTAACACTATACAGGCAGCCCAAAGAACATTTATCCCATATAAAGAAATTAGATCAAGTAGAAATGACCCAAAATGGATGAATAATAGGCTCAAATACCTTTTAGGGCAGAAGAAAGGAATTTATAGGCGCATAAATAGAGGTGAGGGTCATCTTATAAATCAGTATACTGACATTAAGAGGACGTTAAAAGGGTATAAGAAAAGCTAAACGGGACTATGAAATTAAAGTTGTAGGATTCAAAAACTAACCCAAAAGTTTTTCCAGGTTTATAGAACAAAAGTTAGGGATAAGATAGGTCTCCTTAAAAATAACTCTGGGCATCTTACTGACAAGGCAAATGATATGTGCTCTATTTTTAATAATTATTTTCTCTCGGTTTTCACACAGGAAGACACTAATAATATCCCAGTAATTAATTTTTACAGAGGCCCAGAAGAAGATAAATTATGTAATATCACAGTCACTAGTGAAATGGTTATGAAACAACTAGACCGACTGAAACAAAATAAATCGCTGGGTCCTGATGAGCTTTTTGCAAGGGTTGTTAAGGAATGCAAAATGGAACTCTGTGAACCATTATCTAACATTTTTAATTTATCTCTTAAACAGGTGTAGTGTCTGATATGTGGAAGATGGCTAATGTAATTCCTATTTTTAAAGCAGGGGACAAGTCACTACCTGTGGAAACTTTTCGGGTCACTCGAGTTCCACAGGGTAAGTGAGCCGTTAGGAGCCTTAAACATACCACGGATCGGCCCTCGGAGTTCAGGAACCCACACACCCAACCAAAACATATGCACATTCGAGTTGACGGAGGTAACTATTATGTCCACTTTAATTGATAGATTTATTAACCTAGGAACACCTAGGCAAGTTTGTACAGTTAGAAACTAATAGTAGGATTATTGAGGCAACGTTAGATATTAATACTGTAGCTCTAGCGCCCTAATATAGGTAGTTATAAGCCTTAAATAGGAACATTAGATTATGTTAGCTAACGAGAACTAGCAGCTACACACTTGAATCTAAGCGGGAGAAAGCGCTAGTCCTTCTTCTTGACTTGGACACCAGGGTGTTAACAGGGTACTAAGAGCAAAAGAGCTCGGTCCCCCACGTGTCTTCAAAATACTTGCCTGGGAACCAAGAATCACAGAGGCTTCCCGACGTACTGTGGACTCGTCTCTGGCCCAGGCCCTGCAGTAAGATAATATACTCTGCATTTCTCTTAGTATAGCTGGCCGGCGATATTCGGAGTAAGGTGGGGTTATTTGAGCTGTGGGTTATAAGCAGGCGAAGGCCCACTATAAGGTAATAATTGTGGGCAATCCCCCTTAAGTATTAGTCTTGAAGCTAGTGTTACTTACTGCATATATTGCTTAAGGGGTATCCTTTGAATCCAGGGAACTCTGAGGTGCAGGCAGGACACTAATTACCCCATCTTTTGCAGACAAAGTTTCTCCACTGCACATGGTGTTAGGAGGGGTTATAGATAAGGAAGACCAGGACACACATAGCCACTTTTTTTCAAGTAAGTAAACTCCCTTCCAGTATTGTGTAGGCAGTGTGGGATTCCCCTTACTGCAATTAGCTAGAAATTTGTACCATAGCCACTTGTAAGTCTGAGAGAAGTGTCTCAGAGTGTCGGTGTCAACAGTGCTTGCCAGAGTGCAGCTTACAAGGAGGCAGTTCCAAAACAAGTTTCTACACTACCGTCAAATTACCGCCAAATAAGCCTGACCTCAATTGTAGGCAAATTACTAGAGTCAATTATAGCTGATATTATTAGAAACCATCTAGATAAACATAATTTGATCAACAGCCTCAAAAGCTTTACTAAAGAAGGTTAATAAATTAGATAGGCAGGAACGGCCCCTCGTGAATCCATGCTGAGTATCATTAATCAAATTATGGTTATCTAGATGGCTTATAATAATATCAGCTATAATTGACTCTAGTAATTTGCCAACAATTGAGGTCAGGCTTATTGGGCGGTAATTTGACGGTAGTGACTTGTCCCCTGCTTTAAAAATCGGAATTACATTAGCCATTTTCCACATATCAGACACTACACCTGTTTGAAGAGATAAATTAAAAATGTTAGTTATTGGTTCACAGAGTTCTAATTTGCATTCCTTAAGAACCCTTGCAAAAAGCTCACCAGGACCCGCCATAAGATCTGCACATGCGCGAGGGTGGAGAGAGGAGAGACGCCATAAGATCTGCACATGCGCAAGGGTGGAGAGAGGAGAGACGTCATAAGATCTGCACATGCGCGAGGGTGGAGAGAGGAGAGACGTCATAAGATCTGCACATGCGCGAGGGTGGAGAGAGGAGAGACGCCATAAGATCTGCACATGCGCGAGGGTGGAAAGAGGAGAGACGCCATAAGATCTGCACATGCGCGAGGGTGGAGAGAGGAGAGACGTCATACGATCTGAACATGCGCGAGGGTGGAGAGAGGAGAGACGTCATAAGATCTGCACATGAGCGAGGGTGGAGAGAGGAGAGACGCCATAAGATCTGCACATGAGCGAGGGTGTAGAGAGGAGAGACGCCATAAGGGAAATTGAGTGAAGTCGGGCGAAAAAATTCGTCTAATTAATTCAAGCTTCAAAGAGGACAACTTGTGGTGAATCGGCCTCAGATAAGCAAAAAGGAATACGGTTATGCACTCAAATTCAAATATTTTTTTATTTCCTTGCAAGTTTACAATGTGGTTGACATATTTTAGTAAGTATATTTACATAGATAGTTTACAGTGAGGGTTTACAATGATTTGTAGTGCAAAGAGAGCCACTATCATGCCTTGGCATTATGGACAGTCTAAACTTAATAGATTACTGATTACTTAAACACTAGATGTACAAAACAGTGTGATCAGGTTGCACTAATTATACAATAGGTTATACATGTATTAAGTATATGTTATTCAGCATTTGCATTAGGTTAAAATATGAGAATTTATTGTACTTTGAGCATTTACTTTTTGGGGTTCTGAGGCTAGGGGAGTAACACAGTGCGCAATCATATTATGAGGCGGTGGAGAATGATTTGGTAGTTTTGTAGGTAAAGTTAAGTACTGAATCTTTAGTTTTGGGTGAGTAGGTGGTTTTTAAGAAGAGTCTTGAATTGGTGTACAGACAGACAGGGTTCCTTTGGTATTCACTGGTAATGAATTCCATATTTTTGGGCCCTTTATGTGCATAGATTTTTAATATAGTGTGACATGGACATGGGAAACAACAAAGAGTGATCTGTGTCTTGTGTTATGGTCATGTGTCCTGTTAAGGTTGGTGAGGAGAATTTTGAGTGGTGGGTTTATATTTGAGTGTAGTTTTTTATGTATGCAGTAGGCACAATAATAAGTATGGATGTTCTTTATGGTGAGTAACATTGGTGGAGTATGCTGTCTGGAGTGGGAATTTGTTATCATTCTGACTGCAGCCTTTTGTTGGGTTATTAGTTGTCTGAGATGATTTATTGTTGAGCCCCATGCACAAATTCCATAGGTGAGATAGGGGTAAATGAGTAAGTGATACAGGGCAAGGAGAGCTGGTTGTGGAACATAGTACCGTATCTTTGATAGTATGCCTACGGTCTTAGAAATTTTCTTGGAAATTTGTTGTACATGTGTCTGAAATTTGAGGCTACTGTCAAGGTGGATTCATAAGAATTTTCCCTCTTACTCTGTGAGAGTAAAGCTTGTTAGTCATCATCCAGGTAGATATTTTCTGTAGTTCAGCATTTACAGTGTTGGTTAGTATGACTGGGCTTGGGTATGTAGTGTCATCTGCAAATAATATGGGTTTGAGTAGTTGAGATGCATTTGGTAGGTCATTGATGTAAATGAGAAAGAGAAGTGGGCCAAGGACACTTCCCTGTGGGACACCAACTGTAATTGGTTGTGTGGAAGAGTTGGCTCCATTTGTGTACATATATTGGCTTCTGTTGCTAAGGTATGACTTTATGTGAAGAAAACACGACAATCAAATGAATATAGGGTGAAATAAAGAGTTCGTCAACTCGAGGAGTGCGACCGCATGGACTTCGAATTTGGTGTGAACGGGAAAAAAAGATGCTATCTTCATACCCACAGATAAGTACAATTGTCCTTATATATAGATAGCGGACTGGTCAGTTTAGGGTCTATGTATTTGGGCAACTTGTGGGTGATCAAACAACATTCAGGCGACCTCTAGACAAATTTGGTAAGTGGTGATATTAAATTGAATTATTTCATAATATTGTAATTGTACACCTAATTATATTCATTATTCTACTATTGAAATAATATGTATTGGAATGACTTTATTATACTGTGGACCTCAGAGGTACAACAAAATGTAAGTAGTTCTTCTCAGTTGCCTTCTAATCAAGTTATTTGTATGAATGCAATAATGAGGTCAATACAGGTAATTTATTTCTCACAACAACTATTAGGGGCCGCCCAATATGCTTGGGAAGGGTCTTCTAGACGAGAATTAGGGAAAAACGTCGATTTTAGTGGAGTGACGATGTATTCACAATGGAGAGCGACTTTAGCATAAAATCTGGGGACGTTAATAAGGAGAGAGTCAAGATTGTTTTAGTAACTGGAATGTCCTACTTTTTTTTTGCGACTCTGATTTGAAAAATGGAAATTGTTGAATACAGTTTATAATTAGCTGAAGGGCCAAATTTTGGTGTTTTAACAGGTTGGCTTTGGATTAAAATTACTGTATCTTGCAATTAGTTTATAGCACTTAAGCCACACTAGTGAAATAGACTAGATTTTGGTCTATTTTGATGATTGAAATAGCCCGGGCACAAACCAAAACAAGTGTCTTTGGCTGAATTACTATAAAGATAACACAAAGGATAAAGGTTTATTTCTTTGTAAAGGTTACAATATGTAATTACAATTTTGGTTTGGTAAATACCCTCCAAGAAGCTATTTCTAGATCTATATAGGTCTCCGCTGACCCTTAGATCAAACTTAATAATAATAGCCACTAATGCCGAAATCACAGCTGCAAGATGGCATAGCTCATAAATTGAACTTAAACAGTTGACGCTGCTGGCAGGAAGCAAGAAGACCCAGCTTTTGTGACTCCGCTTGGCCGCAGTGGTAAGAAAGGTTCATGACAATTTATTTGTTAGGTAAAACGACATGCTCAACTAATGTGACATTTTATTGTAGCAACGTTTCGGTCTCCACAACTTTGTAAAGTTGATACGAATAATACAAGGACACAGAGGATACATATATGTAATAATACGAGATCAAAAAACATTAGCACTGAAGAACCCTAACTGGCCCTTGCTAAGGTTGTAGTAGTAGTAGGATCAATAGTAGTAGTAGTAGTAGTAGTAGTAGTAGTAAGAGCAGTAGGAGTAGTAGTAATGGTAGTAGTAGAAGTAGTAGCAGTCAGTGGCGTTCCTAAGGTATGGCAGGTATGGCACATGCCCTGGGTACCACCTGAAGTGGGGCGCCACTGAGCAGTTTCCATTAAAGTCAAACAAGACATCCTCATATAGCGATAAATGAATTTTCTTCAGATGTATGACCTGTCTTTGACTATCATTGTTGAGAAGCACTAGGATGGCTACATTGATAATCCACTTATATAAATTATTAGGTAAAAATACAATGCTGGGAGCTACATGACCACATATCTCACAGTACCACTGCTCAGTACCAACCGATATTAAGACCAATTTCCCTCAAACTAGAGAGGTAGTCTAGAATTTTGTGTAAAATCTGTGAAATTTAATGTTCTTATTAAAAATCGTATTTCCTTTTTTCAGGGAAAGTGAAGCCGAAGAACGAGAGACAAAAGTTAGAGGCAGAGGAAACCAAGAAGTCGAGCAAGTTCTTCATGCCCTTCTTTGAAAAGCCCAGAATAAGTTGTTCGACACATTCCATGGAGTTGCCTGCACCTGCTACAAGTTTGTTAAATGCGAAGGAGGATCACGTTCAAATATGTCACAAGCCGAAGAGGAAGTCAAGTCAGATAAATCCGAGTACGACGAGATTAAAAGTGAGGCTGCCAGAGAGAACGTTGACATGATTTTACCTGACGAGATTGAACTTATAGAAGTGACTGAGCAGCATGCCATTGTCATGGAAACATCTAAAGTTCGACAAGGATACCGGAAAATCAATTCTGCCTGACACGTTGAGAACAGAAATAATAAAGCTGGGTTCAAAGTATTTCCAGAAGAGAGGGGCATTTCCAACCAACAAATAACCACTCAATGAACAAAACTTGGTTCAAGAGGAAATTGGGAAATGGTGGTGGTGAGGAAGGGACTCGCTCATGGCTGGTCTATTCCCCTTCTAAAAGGTCTGCATTTTGTATCTGTTGTCTTCTCTATTCCCGGTCAGACCATCCATCCACATTGGAGTAGGAAAGTCCCTGTGCCCATTATGTGCCTCTGCAATGTTGAGGTACAGTCCCTGGACCAATTATGTGCCACTGTAATCTTCTAACTACCACCAACAGGATGGATATGTGGTGCATAATAAAGATATTGAACTAAAAACTTCAGCAAGCGACAGAAACTGGCTTCAAAAACAGGTAACGAGTGGTAGCAAGTAGTGAATCACCTTGGCCACAATGGTGTTGTACTCGTCTGAGGTGAGCATGTCATGGGTAAGGTGCTTCACACTGTGCTGCAGGTCCTCCTCTCCCAGGTATCCGTCTCCATCAAAATCTGAAACAGATAATAAGGAAGATGTGCTTCAGAAATCCAGACATGTTTTCTTTATTTGCGTTCTTATCTTCAGAATATATATATATATATATATATATATATATATATATATATATATATATATATATATATATATATATAAATGTTTATTGTCTTCTCTGAGGATGAGGTTCCAAAAAGTTCTAGAGGTGGTACCTTCCTATATATATATGGATATGGGTGAAATAAACTAGCCACTCCGGTGGCAAAAATCTAATCATATATATATATATATATATATATATATATATATATATATATACTATATATATATATATATATATATATATATATATATATATATATATATGTATATATATACATACATACATACATACATACATACATACATACATACATACATACATACATACATACATACATACATACATACATACATATATACGTATTTCTTCATTCACAGAGTGGTCGGGAAGTGGAATAGTTTAGGAAGCGATGTAGTGGAGGCAGGCTACATACATAGCTTTAAGAAGAGGTATGATAAAGCTCATGGCGCAGGGAGAGTGACCCAGTAGCGGCCAGTGAAGAGGCAGGGCCAGGAGCTATGAATCGACCCCTGCAACCACAACTAGATGAGTACAACTAGGTGAGTACATACATACATAGGGGGGCAATGTGGCAGATGTTGCAGGTGTATGGAATAGGAGGTAGGTTACTGAAAGCAGTGAAGAGCTTATACGAGGATAGTGAGGCTCAGGTTAGAGTATGTAGGAGAGAGGGAGATTATTTCCCAGTAAAAGTGGGCCTTAGACAAGGATGTGTGATGTCACCGTGGTTGTTCAATATATTTATAGATGGGGTTGTAAGAGAAGTGAATGTGCGGGTGTTGGCAAGAGGTGTGGGGTTAAAAGATAAAGAATCTAACACAAAGTGGGAGTTATCACAGCTACTTTTTGCTGATGACACTGTACTTTTGGGAGATTCTGAAGAGAAGTTGCAGAGGTTGGTGGATGAGTTTGGTAGGGTATGTAAAAGAAGGAAATTGAAAGTGAATATATGAAAGAGTAAGGTGATGAGGATAACAAAAAGATTAGGTGATGAAAGATTGGATATCAGATTGGAGAGAGAGAGAGTATGGAGGAGGTGAATGTATTCAGATATTTTTAGGAGTGGATGTGTTAGCAGATGGGTCTATGAAGGATGAGGTGAATCATTGAATTGATGAGGGTAAAAGGGTAAGTGGTGCACTTAGGAGTCTGTGGAGACAAAGAACTTTGTCCGTGGAAGCAAAGAGGGGAATGTATGAGAATATAGTTATACCAACACTCTTATATGGGTGTGAAGCATGGGTGGTGAATATTGCAACAAGAAGAAGGCTGGAGGCAATGGAGATGTCATGTCTGAGGTCAATGTGTGGTGTGAATATAATGCAGCGAATTCGTAGTTTGGAAATTAGGAGGAGGTGCGGGATCACCAGAGGGCTGAGGAGGGGTTGTTAAGGTGGTTTGGACATGTAGAGAGGATGGAACAAAGTAGAATGACTTCGAGAGTGTATAAATCAGTAGTGGAGGGAAGGAGGGGTAGGGGTCGGACTAGAAAGGTTGGAGGGAGGGGGTAAAGGAGGTTTTGTGTACGAGGGCTTTGACTTCCAGCAAGCGTGCGTGAGCGTATTTGATAGGAGTGAATGGAGACAAATGGTTTTTAATACTTGACGTGCTGTTGGAGTGTGAGCAAAGTAACATTTATGAAGGGATTAAGGGAAACCGGCAGGCCGGACTTGAGTCCTGGAGATGGGAAGTACAGTGTCGGCACTCTGAAGAAGGGGTGTTAATGTTGCAGTTTTATAACTGTAGTGTAAGCATGCCTATGGCAAGACAGTGATAGAGTGAATGATGATGAAAGTTTTTCTTTTTCGGGCAGATGACACCCGAATCTCTATGACAGTGTCCACCGTTGAAGACACTGCAAGACTCCAAGCAGACATAAACCAAATCTTTAAATGGGCTGCAGAAAACAATATGAAGTTCAATGATGAGAAATTTCAATTACTCAGATACGGAAACGTGAAGAAATTAAAATCTCATCGGAGTACAAACTAATTCCAACCACACAATAGAGCGAAAACTAATGTCAAAGACCTGGGAGTGATCATGTCAGAGGATCTCACCTTCAAGGACCATAACAATGTAGCAATTGCATCTGCTCGAAAAATGACAGGATGGATAATGAGAACCTTCAAAACCAGGGATGCCAAGCCTATGTTGACACTTTACAGATCGCTTGTTCTATCTAGGCTGGAATATTGCTGCACACTAACTGCACCTTTCAAGGCGGGTGAAATTGCTGACCTTGAAAATGTGCAGAGAACCTTCACCGCACGCATAAGTGCGATAAACCACCTCAACTACTGGGAACGCTTGAAGTTCCTAAACCTGTACTCTCTAGAACGCAGGAGGAGATACATTATTATATACACATGGAAAATTCTCGAGGGCTTAGTACCAAACTTGCACACAAAAATCACTCCCTACGAAAGCAAAGACTCGGCAGGCGATGTAACATCCCCCAATGAAGAGCAGGGTGCCACTAGCACGTTGAGAGACAACACAATAAGTGTCAGGGCCCAAGATTGTTCAACTGCCTCCCAGCATACATCAGGGGATTACCAGCAAACCCCTGGCTGTCTTCAAGCAGGCACTGGACAGGCACCTCAAGTCGGTACCTGATCAGCCGGGCTGTGGTTCGTACGTTGGACTGCGTGCGGCCAGCAGTAACAGCCTGGTTGATCAGGCTCTGGTCCAACAAGAGGCCTGGTCACAGACCGGGCCGCGGGGCGTTGACCCCTGGAATTCTCTCCAGGTAGACTCCAGGTAGACCCTGCCTTGGTGGAAACGGCCGATGTGTTAATAAAAAAATATTATATATATATATATATATATATATATATATATATATATATATATATATATTATATATATATACATACAGAACAACCACTATGAAAAATAGAGAAATTCCAAGCGCTTTCGTGACTACTCACATTATCAAGAAACTATAAAACACAAAACATTAACAAGGCTTATAAAGGGACAAAACTACACCTCACAGTCACATCATTATAACAAAGACCACACCTCACAGTCACATCATTATAACAAAGACCACACCTCAAAATCACATCATTATAACAAAGACCACACCTCACAATCACATCATTATAACAAAGACCACACCTCACAATCACATCATTATAACAAAGACTACACCTCACAGTCACATCATTATAACAAAGACCACACCTCAAAATCACATCATTATAACAAAGACCACCTCACAATCACATCATTATAACAAAGACTACACCTCACAGTCACATCATTATAACAAAGACCACACCTCAAAATCACATCATTATAACAAAGACCACACCTCACAATCACATCATTATAACAAAGACCACACCTCACAATCACATCATTATAACAAAGACTACACCTCACAGTCACATCATTATAACAAAGACCACACCTCACAATCACACTATTATAACAAAGACCACACCTCACAATCACATCATTATAACAAAGACCACACCTCACAATCACATCATTATAACAAAGACTACACCTCACAGTCACATCATTATAACAAAGACCACACCTCACAGTCACATCATTATAACAAAGACCACACCTCAAAATCACATCATTATAACAAAGACCACACCTCAAAATCACATCAATATAACAAAGACCACACCTCACAATCACATCATTATAACAAAGACCACACCTCACAGTCACATCATTATAACAAAGACCACACCTCAAAATCACATCATTATAACAAAGACCACACCTCACAATCACATCATTATAACAAAGACCACACCTCACAGTCACATCATTATAACAAAGACTACACCTCACAGTCACATCATTATAACAAAGACCACACCTCACAATCACATCATTATAACAATGACCACACCTCACAATCACATCATTATAACAAAGACCACACCTCACAATCACATCATTATAACAAAGACCACACCTCACAATCACATCATTATAACAAGGACCACACCTCACAGTCACATCATTATAACAAAGACTACATCTCACAGTCACATCATTATAACAAAGACCACACCTCACAATCACATCATTATAACAAAAACCACACCTCACAGTCACATCATTATAACAAAGACCACACCTCACAATCGCATCATTATAACAAAGACCACACCTCACAATCACATCATTATAACAAAGACCACCCCTCACAATCACATCATTATAACAAAGACCACACCTCACAATCACATCATTATAACAAAGACCACACCTCACAGTAGCGTGACAGCACCCGACTTTGTGAAGTGCACCTGAAACTCTACACAAGCATTAAGATTTGTTTAATGTATCATTAAATTCTTCCCAAATTTTATTAATTATAAATGAATCCAATTTATATAAACGAAAAGAAATATTCATATTATTTTCAAAACTGCTTTTAATGAAACATGATTCTATTATATTCCTCTCAACCATGGACTTGCTTGATACAACCTTCTCAGCATTTTGAAAATCAATTGGATGGTTAAAATCTCACACATGAATAAATAGAGCATTAGAATCTTGTCCAGTTCTAATGCTATATTTATGTTCTTTTAATCTTAGTTCAAGACTTTAACCAGTTTGACCATAATAAACTTTATCACATATTTTATAAGGAATCTTATAGACACATCCGTCGCCGGTGGCCTAGGGTAAAGCTTGCTTCCGCACGGAGGGCCCGGGTTCTATTCCCGGGGCGGAAACATTTCAAGTGTTTCCTTACCACACACACACTCACACACCATAAAAAGGCCTAGTGTCTAATCGACATTGCCTAGGACAAAATGGTCCAAACATCCGTCGCTTTTGGGGGAATTTTTATCAAGTTTTTTTTTCTGTATCAAGATTTTTAAATACAACTTTGACATTAAAATTAAGAAGGAAGGCATAATAACCAAGTTTTTATGAAAAGGAGAAAAATATTTTTAGTTGTAAGGTTGGTTGTCTATTTTTTTGGGCATAAAAAGTATTTCTGTTCTTAGTAATTTATACCTATA